>CAUYRH010096548.1:0-15386 GCA_963574655.1 Perodicticus potto
TTCTCACAAAGTAATGAGAAAGTCTCTTGAATGTTATTGCAATCAGGTTGATGAAAATATCTCTGATTGTATCTGAAGCCCGTACACTGTACCCCATGACTGAATTATTGTACACAGATATGATTCAATAAAAAAAAAGAATGGATACCTTAGTAGCCCTGTCATGCTCAGTCACTGGATCATCGCAGGAACAACCCCTGAGAAGCATGGCTTTTGTATATGGATGTTAGAGTGCTGTTGCTGGAGTTGTAGGTCAGTTGAAGCATTGCAAGCTGCTTTCTTTTGGCTGCAATAGGAAAACTTGTGGGTTATCTGTTATATCACATGCATGTAGTATGGTAAAAAGTGACTACCTCCCTGGGAATACACAGAGGTACTAGGGAAAAATGTACCTCAAAGCTGCAAAGTGACATTGCAGTTGTTGATTATACTTGCTAAACTGGTATGTAAGGAAAGAGGAAGACACCAATGGAAGGGTGATGGTCAGTGGAATGACTATCAGACTGAAGCTCTTGCACGTCTAATAGTTAGAAACATACATGAGTTCTGCTCTCACATCACTTATTCCAGAGTTTATTTCTAGACATATTCTTGAAGAAAAAATGTTTTTTAAAAATGTTCATCTGTTTCTACTCTAAACTCATTTAGAACTGGAGTGTTTGGGTTAGATCTGAATATCACTTGAAATATGGGCTGTGATCTAGCCTTGTACTGGAGTATACTGACGAATATAGGTGGTGTGTAACCCACACACATAGAAACAGAATACTTAGACTTCCTGTTTGTCCACCCACTACAGGCAGCAGAACAGTGACTCCACGTGATGCCTTTGTTCCTCTTCCCTAATAATACTTGAAGTGGTGCTTGTGCCTTGGATTTTAGGAAGAAGAAAAGCACTTCATTAAGAAAAATTAACTCTACAGTTATGATCTCCAATGAAACACATCTCTCTGAGTTCATGCCCTTTTGCAATGTGGATTAACACTTTTCTCATCAAGTTGGGGAGTCTTTTTTCCCAGCCTTTCAGTCTGGGCTAGCCTATGACTTATTTAGACCAGTAGAATGTTGCTGAAGGGACAGTCTCTAACTTCTGAAGCTAAGAATTAAAGGCCCTCTGTCTTGGCAGTATTAGAATGTTTCTGTCATTGAAGATGTCTTCTTACCTACTAGAGAATGGAAAATCACATGAAGGAGGATTTAAGTACCCCAGATGACAGCCAATCCAGCTTTCAGACGTACAAGTGGGGCCATCTTACACCATCCGGTCTTAGGTGATGGACTGATGACTGCAGCTGCATCAAAGTCCTATGTGATACTAATAGAACTGCCTAGCTGAGTCTCTAGACCAAATTGTGATGGACAAAATTGAGAGCACATAAGTAGTGGTGGCTTTAACCCCCTAAGTCTTGGGGTGATTTGTTATATAGCAAAAAGTAACTGCCATGCTATAGAATTAACCATCAATATTTAATTTTGTTATATATCCAAAGATATTATAAATACTCACAATTTTGAGGCAGCAGGTCTTAGTAGAAAGATATGAGGTTTTTCTTTATGAAAATTTGGGTTCTGGTTATCTGACTATCTCACCTAACCTCTTTGAACCAGTTTTGCATCTGCAAAATCAGAGAAAAAACTCTCTTGACTTTTAATAGACTTAGTGTAAGGACTGAATAACTTACAGGTGAAAAGGCTTGGCACATGGGATCACTTACATGGTGCTTGGCACATGGCATCACTTAATAAGTGTGAATCTAAACTCCTATCCTTCCTCAGCTTGATGCCTTACATACCACGGCTGCTTCATGAATAAATGTGGAATATAATTGAATCCTGCTTTCTGGTTGATTTTACTTCACAAGTTTTCTATTTTCCTTGATATTTTTATATCATTAGAAGAGTATATTAGATTCAAGTTACTAGCAATTATTTACATAGATTTTTATTCATCAAACAAGGAATTTGGGGGAGATACGTAGATAGATGTGAGAAAGAAAGTTGTTTTTCTTAATTTATTAGATGAATATTAGGCATAAAGAGAAGATGTTAATAAAGGAAACTATGTGACGGGGGGATGAGGAATAACTGGGCTTGCTTTTAGGGTAATAAAGATGTTTTGGAACTAGACACAGACAGTGATTGCAAAACATTGTGAATATGCTACATGTCACTGAATTGTTCACTTTAAAATGGTTAATTTTGTTATGCAACTTTCACTTCAATAAAACAAAAGTATGTGGCCACATGACATGGATGATCTGGTTAAAATTGATGAAAGTGCAAAAAGTGAAATAGGAAAATGCAACGCCCTAAAGAGAATAGAAAGGGACTGGTATAATCAGTTCAGCAAGGAATGATTCAGTTGCTATATGGATAAAGGGGTCACAGGAAGAGATTAAACCAGCTATTTGGCTGAGTGGACAATCTGTGTTTTAGAGCAGAGGGTATATACTCTGCTACAACTGAACTAATGTTCTCTCTCCACTGAACTAATGTTCTCTCCTTCCTATAAGTGTGATGCTGACCACTGCTTAGTGCTACACTTTCTTTTATATGGTTCTGTTAGTCTAGATGTGCCATCTAGATTCCTCGAGGCAAAAATTTACATGCTAATACTGCTTTTTAATTTAGGTGGGGGGAAATCTCAGGGAACCAAGAGTAAGAAGAAAAGAGAATTAATATAGATGAGGTAGAATAAACACAAATAAGCATTTTACCAGCTGGCTACAGCTTGGCAACAAACATCCTGGTTTCTCAGTCTTTCTTATTTCTCATTAGTGGAAAATTTTCCCTATGAAGCATCAACTCCCTCCATTATTTGGGTTGTGCCACGTAGTCCCTATGGCAGCTGGGGAAACAAGTCTTCTTATAGCAGGAGCAGAGGCATCCGCAGAGTGAGTCACAGGGCACAGAATGAGTCACTAAGGAGGAGGGTGGATGCAAACCAGCAGCACTCCATGCTAGCCCACCTATGGCCTACAGATCATGGGCCCTGTTAAGTGAACCAATAGGAGTGCATGGGCATCAAATAGGTGCCACAGTTCTCATGCCTCAGCAACAACAGGGAAGTCCTGCTTGCAGAAAGAAAGGATTGCATGATATAAGACGTGAGGCCAGGCTCTGCTGGGCCATTCCTGCAACATAAAAATCTAGAGATGAAGCCAAACACTGCTAGCTCACGCCTACAATGTAAGAATCTAGAGCTTCAACCACAGTAGGCCTACCTGGCTGAATAAGCAGGGTGCCAAGGCAACATGACCCCCACCATAAAAGTGGTGAATGAGCTAACTGTTGTTTCTCTTCTTGCAAAGGCCCAGAAGTTAATCCTGGACCCTCTGTCCTTATTTCTTATACTAGAAGCACCTATACCCTTCCATGGTTGGTCACATAATCAAAAGTCACAAGTGGATGGACCCCAGGAGTTGAAAAAAATCTATGCTTACTGTGCCGATATTGGACTTGACTCAACCATGAATCCCTTTCTTTCTTTCTTTTCTTCCTCCTGCTCTCTTCTTTCCTCCCCTCTTCCTTACCTACATGCCTTTTTCTTTCTACTCTTTTCTTCTATATTTCCTTTCATCTTTTCTCCATTTCTCCCTTTCTTACTCATTCCCTCCCTCCTCTTCTCCCCTTTCTCCTTCATGTCTGTTCTTCTCCTGTACCATTTTTTCCCTCTATTATTACATTCTCAGTACTATATCAAATTCCCTTCCAATTTTGGAGTTCATGATTTATTGCCCGTTCCTTAATTAAGATTGGAATACCCTCAATGACAGCTCTCCAAAGTTGACATTTAGTTTCTACTCGTATACTTTTAGCCATAAGCCATTCATCACCTTCCAAGGAAAAGCTCAGACTCTCTCTAAACAAATCTACCTCTTAGAGGTTTACCTAAAGTAAACTCATATTTTTCTCCCTGTGTGTCCCAACTGAGTGAATAATTTTTTCCTATGTATTTTTTCCTTACTACTTCCTACAAATCCTTCTTTCTAAATCTTAAAGTTCTCCTACTGTCCTATCCATGCACCGTATCAATTTCTTCCCTTATACCTTTGCTTTTGTTAGCAAACCTCTAGAAATTCTTTTCCTTGTCTACATTGTTTAATTGTCACGTACCTTCCTCACTGATTTATCACTGAACTCTGTCAACACTTCTGATCAGTTCCAACCAGATATATTTGTCATTGTCTGTAAAGTTTCAGGCAGATACTTTATAAATTGCTCCACTTAAGACCTATTTTTGAGTATCTTACTACGAGTTATTTATGGAAAGGCAGGATCAGTAGGAAGAGTATGATGCTGGCACTAGACTCTGTCCAGGGGGGAGCTAAGCAAGCTCCTTGCGCTGAAAAGTTCTCGTGTTGCTAAAAATTTATAAAATCCCTCATCCACATCTAGTTGAATATTTAGCTCTGCAGAGGAAAGATGAAATATGTAGAGTGGGCATATAGTGACCAGGGATCAAAGATAGATGCTTTCCAAAACTGAAGCAAGCAGACACAAATTTCGTTGACCAGCAGATAATAAAATCTTACAAAGGTTAAGTGACATTCCTGTGGTTTTATCTTTTCTAACTTTACTAGTTTTAACTAACTTTAATAACTTTACCTACCAGAGTTAGACATGAATATTGAGCAAATTAGTGCTAAGAAGATAATATTACAAGTAGGTACAAGAGCCAGAGCCCTGGACTCCTGGACTCCCTCAGCATTTTGGGTATGTCATTTATCATAGCCTACTTAAGAATACAGTTACTTGTGTACATTTTTGTTTTTTTCTTGGGATAAAAAGCTCTCTAAAAGCAGGGTCTGGGCCTCAGACATTTTATATCAGAGTAGTACTGAAATCCTGGTGTTAGGTGACTGGGTATTAGAGGTTGTAATAGATTCCCTCTGAACATACTTGGGAAGGATGTGTCCATGTAATGCTTCCAAAGCTGAGGAAACTGACCTGATAGTTTCCCTATAAATGCCTCTCACCCCACTATCCTAATCTAAATTTCCATCCTCTAGCTTCCTATTTGGCCTCTACCTGCAAACATACAGTCTCCCTTCCAATTGACCCTTATATCTAGGTATAATCAGTATATTGCAAGAACTAATTTCTTGAGTAGCTTTTATCTTCCTAAAATACATTCCTTGACATTCTCCCCATGCACACACTATGTTTACACAACTTATAAAATTCAGTTTAAACTCTTCACTCTAGCTTTCAAGGTCCTCCAAAAAAATGGTTCTAACCCATCTTCCCATCCTTATTTGCTAATGACTGCATAAATGGAATTCATGCTAATCTACAAAGATGCATAAACCATACCTCTCCCCAAATTTCCCAGGTCTGTCCTTTCACTCAGGCTGATACATAGATCCATAAAGCCCTATGAATCCTTCATTATGATGTTCTTTCTATTTTTTAAGGCTTATATCAAATGCTACCCTCTCCATGAAACCTTTAATTTTCAAACCTAGTAACATATCTCTTCTTTAGATTCCTGTAAGGTTTAATTCTTCTTCCAGGAAATAACTCATATTTTGAATTGAATCACAATTATAATGTCTGAATGATTTTCATTTGTTCATAATTCATTCCTTTACCAATAGATATTGAATATGAACACCTATTTTTTTTGCCAGGCCCTTTATATTGGTAAGTCATGGCTATTAAAAGGAGCACAGTACAATGGAAGAAACAAGACTTTCTTTTTTTTAATTTGAGACAGAGTCTCTCTTTGTCACCCTTGGTATAGTGCCATGACATCACAGCTCACAGCAACCTCAAACTCTTGGGTTCAAGTGATTGTCTTGCCTCAGCCTCCTGAGTAGCTGGGACTACAGGTGCCCACCACAATGCCCGGCTATTTTTAGAGACGATGTCTTGCTCTGGCTCAGACAGCTTTTGAACCTGTGAGCTCAGGCAATTCACCCGACTCAGCCTCCAAAGTGCTGGAATTACAGGCATGAGCCACTGCACCTAGCCCAGAAACAAGAATTAAAAAAAATTTTTTTTGTTTTATCATGTGATTTGATGTCTTTATTTTTTTAAATATTATTTCAGAAAGTTAGGAGGTGCACGTGTTTTGTTTATATCCTTTGTTTTCGTACAAGTTGAATCAATATTTTAAGTGTGCTCTCCAATTAGATAGTGTGCACTGTACCTGATATGTGTGTCTTTACCCATCCCACCTCCCCCAAGCTTGGTTTTCATTGAGATTTACTTCCATATGTGCACTTAAGTATTGATTGATCAGTTCCAATTTGGTATTGAGTAAAAGTGTTTGGTTTTCCGTTCTTGTGATGTTTCATTTAGGAGAATGGTTTTCAGTTCCCTCCAGATTGTTCAGTAAAATATTAGATCACCATTTTATATGGCTGCATAGAACTCCATGGTATACATATACCGCATTTTATTAATCCATTCACATATTGGTTAGCACTTGGATTGTTTTCATGTCTTTGTTATTGTGAATTGTGCTGCTATAAACATTCCAAAGCAGGTACCCTTTTTATAAAATGACTTTTTCCCCACTGTGAGTATATACACAATAATGGGATTGCTGTATCAAATGTTAGGTCTGCTTTGAAACAACTCTATATGATTTTCCATAGAGATTGTACTAATTTGCAGTCCCACCAAACAGAATACAAGAGTTCCTCCCTCTCCCTGTCCATGCCAGCATCTGTTATTTGGGATTTTTAATACGATCCATTCTCATTGGATTTAGGTGATATCTCAGTGTGGTTTTGATATGCATTTCCCTAACGATTAGAAGCATTAAACAATTTTTCATGAATTTATTGGCTATTAGTATTAGTATATCTTCCCTTGAAAAGTTTCTGTCCATGTCTTTTGCTCACTTTTTAATGAGGTTGTTTGGTGGTTTCTTGGTTGATTTGCTTGAGTTCTTTGTATATTCTCGTTATCAGTCCTTTATCAGATATATACCATGCAAATATATTCTCACATTCTGTGTATTGTCTATTTGCGCTTTTGATTGTGTTTTGGCTATGGTTTTTTAATTTGATCAGGGTCCATTTTTTTTTTTTTTTATTGTTGCTATGATTGCTTTTGGGGTCTCCTTCATGAATTCTTTGCCTAGGCCAATATTTCTGTGATAGTTTCTCCAACATTTTCTTCTAGAATTCTCTTTCTTTTTTTTTTTTTTTTGTGACAGAGTCTCATTCTGTTGCTCTGGATAGAGTGCCATGACATCATATCTAACAGCAACCTCAAACCCTTGGGCTTGAGCAGTCCTCTTGCCTCAACATCCTAAGTACTTTTGCTTCAACCCCATGAGTAGCTGAGACTACAGGCATGCACCACTATACCCAGCTAGTTTTTCTATTTCTATTTTTAGTACATATAGGATTTCACTCACCCACTCAGGCTGGTCTCAAATAATCTGCCTGCCTTATCATCCCAGAGTGCTAGGATTACAGGTGTGAGTTACTTTACCCGGTCCTAGAAGACTTACAGTTTCCTGCCTTAGGTTTAAATTTTTTATCCATCATGAGTTACTTTTTGTGAATGGTGAAAAGTGCAGATCATGTTCTAGTCTTTTACATGTGGCTATCCAGTTTCCCTAGCACCATTTATTGAACAGAGGTTCTTTTCCCCAGTGTATGATTTATCTGTTTTATCAAAAATCAGATGTGAATATGAGCATAATTTCATCTCTGGGTTCTCTTTTCTGATCCATAAGGCTATGTCTTTGTTTTTTGCAAGTCTTTGTCTTTGTTTCACTTACAGTATCCTTATAGTATAGCTTAAAATCTATAATGTGATCCTTCCCTCTTTGTTCTTATTATGTAAGGTCACACTGGCAATTTGGGGTCTTTTCTGGTTTCATATGAAGCATAGAATACTTTTTATAGAGCTACAAATAATTGGTAGTGGTATTTTGATAGGAATTGAATTGAATCTGTAAATCACATTGGGCAGTATAACCATTTTGACAATGTTGAGTAATAATTGGGTCAATAAAGAGATAAATATGGAAATCAAAAGATTCTTTGAACAAAATGACAATGAGGACACAGTTATCTAAGTCTGTAGGATATAGCAATAGCTGTCCTGAGAGGAAAGGTCATAGCTTTAAACACTTACATCTAAAAAATAGAAAGATCAAAAATCAAAAATCCAATGAATCATCAATGAAACTGAAAACAAAAGAACTATCCAGTAGATTAATGAAGCAAAAAGTTAGTTGATTGAACAAACAAAATTTAGAAGACTCTTGCTAGAATAACCAGAAACAAAATAGTAAGGACTCTAATAAACTCAATTAAAAATGAAAAAGGAGAAGTCACAACCAATATCATGGAAATACAAAGCATTATCTCAGAATACTGTACAAATCTTTATGCCCACAAACTTGAAAATATGGAGGAAATAGACAAATGCTAGGAAACACACAACCCCCGTAGGCTCAACAGACTTACATCAAGTAGAATTCTTGAACAGACCTATATCAAATTCTAAAATTGAAGCAGCTATAAAAAATCTTACAATTTAAAAAATTTCTGTAGCAGATAGTTTCAAACCTGAATTTTACCAACTTACAAGGAGTATAGTACATATAGTGTAGAAATTATTCCATAACATTGAGAAGTAAGAAATCTTCCCCCAACTTGTTCTATGAAGCAATATTACTCTGATACTATAGCCAGGAAAGGACCCAACTAAAAAGGAAAATTACAGACCAATATCCCTTATGAATATGGATGCAAAAATTCCAAATAAAAATTTCACAAACCAAATTCAGCAGCACATCAAAAAAAAAAAAAAAATTCACCATAACGAAGTGGGCTTCATCCCAGAGATGCAAGGATGGTTCAACATATGTAAATCTATAAATGTAATTCACCACATAAATAGATGCAAAAACAAAGACCATATGATCCTTCAATTGACGCAGAAAAAGGATTCGACAAAATTCAGCACCCTTTCATAATAAGAATGCTCAACAAAATCAGTATAGAGGAGACATTCCTCAAAATTATAAAGGCTATATATATGACAAACCTACAGACAGTATCATACTGAATGGGGAAAAACTGAAAGCATTCTCACTTAGAACTGGAACCAGACAAGTTCACCCACTTTCATTACTTTTATTCAACATAGTGCTGCAAGTTCTTGCCAGAGCAATTAAGCAAGAGAAGGAAATACAGAAGGTCGAAAAAAGAGATCAAATTATCACTCTTTGCTGATGATATGATCTTCAGATCTAGAAAACCCCAAAGTTTCAACTAAGAGATTCCTAGAATTGAGAAATAAATTTAGCAAAGTCTTAGGTTACAAATCCAATGTCTACAAATCAGTAGCTTTCTTATACACCAACAACAGTCAAGCTGAGAATCAAATCAAAGATGCAATACCTTTCACAGTAGCAACAAAGATCATAAAATGCCTAGGACTCTATTTAACAAAGAAGGTGAAAGACCTCTATAGGGAGAATTATGAAACACTGAGGAAAGAAATTGCAGAGGATGTAAACAGATGGAAAAATATATCATGTTCATGAAACAAGATATTTTAAAACATCCTAACAATTGAATGTGTTAAGCCATAAAAATAGGTGTGTACAGAATCCTCTAGAAGCAAAAGGGAAGGAACCAAATACTCTGATTGCTCAAAAGTTCAGAGACCCTATCATAGATTAGGAACTATGACCAAGGGATGAGTAAGAATTTGCCAGAATCAGAAAATAGCAGTTCAGTGAAGTAGGTATTTTTTATTCTATTACAAGCTTGATGAGAGGAGAAAATGTCTTATTCATCTATTTATTTTCTTTCACTCTGCCTTGCACATAGTTAATGCTCAAATAAATATTTGTTGAATGAGTAAATTAATGAATATGTTAAAGAGAGTTTGTTCTAAAAGCTAGCCTGAGGATAAGGCACAGACTAAAATAGTTCAGGGAGCTACCCTAAATGAATGTCTTCTGTGCGAGAGCCAATTTACCAGTTGTTGAAGGACTACATTAAAAATGCAGACATAATAAAATTTGGCTATGCATAAATATTTGTCTACCTTTGTGTTATCTCCTGAGGAAAATTTCCAAATGTGGAATTCCTGTATAGAAGGAGAACTTCGAGAATTGAGACAGATTACTGAATTGCTTTTCAAAAGTATGCATAAAGCAAAACGACAAAGGAACTGACAGCTATTGATTTTCCACTATCTGCTAATTGCTGTGCTATCAATTTTTATATGTATTATCTCACCAAAATATGATAATGATTTTGAGGACTAATTGTTATTTCCATTTTATAGTCTAGAAAACCTAAGCTCAGACAGGTTAAGGGACCCGCCTTAGCTCTTACAGTTAGTAGATGGAGGAGTCATGATTAAAATTCATGTCAAACATTTCAAAGCCCAAGTTCTGTCTACTGCTATAGACAGTCGAAGGAGAAGCTTATTATAGTGGTTTGACTAGAATGGCAGAATTGTCTGGAAATTCATGATCAACTTAAAGGAAGCCCAGTTAAATGAAAATATGAAGGCTAAGTTGTGGATTCAATTTTCTTCTCACAGGCAAGAACAAGTAAACACCACCCCCAATTCTTAACAAATATAACACATTCACTCATTTATTCATCTATTCATTTATGAGACATTTACTGGGTATGACTGTATCAGGTGTCTCATATATGTTCTGAAATTTATATATAAATTTATATATGCAAATATGTGACATCCCTTTTAAAGTTACTCCAGAAATATGAGGCAAATGTTTAAATATAATGGAAAAATAAAACAAATCATCATCATCATAATAATAAATATATTATGTTATGATACTCATTAATATAGTAGCCAATGTATATGATGGACCAGATATGATGCTGAATGATTAACATATACTGTCTCAATCTTCACAACTCTCAGAGTATCGTTATCTCCTGTTGCCAAGATCAGGAAAAATGAGTCTCAAATAGGTTAAATAACTTCCCAAGATAAAACAACTAGTAAGAGATTGTGCTTGTTGACTTGCAGAGTAATTTTATCTTCATTCTGCTGATAGGAAAGTGAGACTGAGAGAGGGAAAAAAAAATTCAAATTTGCTCAAGTCCACACAATTAGAAAATGGTTCTCAGATGGCTCCTTCCCAAGAAGCAGAATCCTGAGAGGGACTGTTAAGCTCTGGGCAGGGAGCAATATCTCAGAAGCTGTGGTTAAAGCAGCACTGTATTTCAGTTTCCTTTGGGTAGACTGCAGAGTGGGGAATAAAAAGGAAAATTGAGAGGCAAGTCCTGGGTTAGATATGGAGTCAAAAAGCCAGTAGATTGGCCATAGTAATTGCCAATAACAAAGGACCAGGTAGAATTACATATAGAAGGAGTATCTAAATGTGAAACTCAGGGGACAAGCGATTAGCAGATGGTGGTTGTGGTGGTGATGATATCAGCTAAATCAATACTTTAAAAAATGTTTAGGAATATCATGGGAATACAAACATAATTTGTTTTTGTACATTTTAAGTCAAAGTTAGAAGTATGCCCTTCGCTCAGAAAGTGTACTGTACTTAGGTGTGAATTTACCCAGGCCCTCCCCCTTCCCACTACTTGTTTTCCAGTGATAAGGCAATACTTTTTAAACTTTAATATACAAATCACCTAGGGATCTTTTTAAAATGCAGATTCTGATTCTATAATTCAGTGGTAGAACCCCCAAATGATATTTAATACTACCTGGCTTATGAGCCATACTCTGAGCTAAGAATTTACTTCATATCAAGAATCCTTCTAAGAACTTAATATGTATTAATTATTTGATTAACCATAACAACCCTATTAAGTTTTTTAAATCTTCCTTTCAAAAGCAAAGGAAACTTAAGCACAAGAGGGACTAAATAACTTGCCAAATGAATTGCTGACAGAATTAGAATTCCCTTTAGACAGTCTGACTCTAGAACCCATCCATGCTCATAACTGATATTGATTGTACTTATTTCTTTTCTTCTTTTTGCACTTTTTGGCCAGGGCTGGGTTTGAACCTGTCACCTCCGGCATATGGGGCCAGCCCCCTGCTCTTTTGAGCCACAGGCACCACCCAAATTGTACTTATTTTTAAAAGATATTTCCAGCTGTTGGCTAAATAATATATCACAAAGTGCATAACTAGCATGGAAAGATCATTAATACCCCAAGAGAGAGATGGCAATGGCTTGGATCATGTTGGTGGCAAGAGTTGAAGACAAGTGATTTAGGTGATAGAGTCAACTGCTAATGGGCCTGGGAGGACAAATGTGGAAAAGAATGTGGAAAGAGATATTTTTATCTCCAATTGTATGTGAAGCCCACACACTGTACTCCTTGAGTGAATTATTGTACACAGCTATGACTCAATAAAAAAAAAAAAAAGAATGTGGAAAGAGAAGTATAGGACATCTCTCATAAAGGAAGCCAGTGCCCTGGAGCAAGTGGTTGTGATATCAAGATAACCAATTTAAGAGACTCTGGCTGCAGATGGTATATATGCAGCCTGGTTTCTTCATGGAAGTATCAAGTGCCATGTGGGGGTGCACCATGTCAAGTCTAGTTGGTTTGCTGCATCAGGCCTTGAGCAGTTAATAGCCTAATCTATTTCAATCCTCAAGACCAAGAACGTTTCTTGTCTTTCTGCAGAGGAATAACACAACCTGCAGAGTTTTGTATACTTATTGTGAGTATCTCAGATAGGCAGGATAGAGCAAGGACATAAAACATCTTATAAGACTCTGACATAACCTTAAAGATCTCATTTCTTTGCTTTCACACTTCATCATAATATTGACCAAAGAGAATAATTTAAAGCAAAGAGAAGCTACAATCTATCATCCTGTCTAGAAAAACAAAAATAAGTATTTTTCACCTTATTTTCATGGAAATGTTTAAAAACTCTCTTCAGAGTCCTTAGATTTGGGTTTGAAACTTTGTTCTCTTGAGAAGTGCCTTTATCTCTCTGAGCCTCAGTTTTTCATCTTCAAAATGTAACCTGTAATCCCTATTCATAGGTGATGCTAACAGTGAGAAAAAGTATATGCCAAATGTCATGTGTATAATGGATATTCAACAAATTTTAGTAGAATTGAGAAAGAAACATGTTTATTTCTTAAGTGTTACTGAATCTTCTCCATTGTAATCAGTCAGTCTTAGGTATCTCTGATTGTTTCACCTATAGGCTGATCTACCTAAGCTAAGAGACTCTCAAGAACCTTTGAAAATCATAAGTACAGTGATCCCTGACTTGAAATAAACTCATTTAACATCCAGTTAACCTAAATGAGATCCAATTCTTTTAGTTGTTTCTGTGTTCCAAAGAATGTTTGGCTAAATGTTAAAAACTGTCTTTCAGTTGCCTTCCCATGATTGTATGGTGTTGTTTGCTGTTTATGGTAATTAGCTGACAGTGATCCTCAGTCTCAACTCTTGTGTGGCCTTCTCTCACTTGTATCATAGTTAGCACATGTTATGAATAAAATGCAGCATTAGTTATGATATGCCACTTCTGGGAGAGGTTATTAAAGACACAGTAGTTTCTGTCTTAGTTGTGCATCCCCTCTCTCTCTTTTTCTTGGATTATTTCCTCTGAGTGAAGCCAGCTGCCATGCCATGAGAAGTTCTATGTGATGAGGAACTGACATCTCCCAGTAGCTACATCAGTGAGCTTGGAAGCAGATCCTCCACCTGCAGTCAAGTTTTCAGATAACTGTAGCCTAGAGCTACAGCTTGACTGAGACCTCATGAGAAACCTTGAGCTACAACAAACCAGCTGAGCCACTCACAGTTTCCCAACTCTAAAACACTGTGAAAGATAAGAAATTTTTGCTGGATTAGCACTAGATTTTAGAGTAATTCGTCACTTAGCAATATACAGCTAATACACTGCTTTATTGCTCAAGTACAAGGCAAACTGACATTTAAATTCAGTAAGTCTTTTTCAGAACTTTGACATATGTTTTGTATTAGCACCTGGGATTGGGAATTTCCTGCCTATTGTCTACTATAGGGATGATTAATATCAGGATGAACTGAAATGTACAGATGGGAAGCTGTTACATTGATGTGTTGAGTTAAAGGAAATGTGAAGTCTAGAAACTCATGACCAGGCTGAAGTCAAAAGACTGCTATCAGATAATTGAAGTAGCACTGGTAGAGAACAAGAGTCAGAGACTCACCATAGGGCCTATGTTTAGTACTCAATGAACATCTGTTAATCTAGATTCTTTACTCTTGAGCTAAGTCTGCCTAATTACACAGAAGCAAATTTGCCTCTCTGCAAAGAGGATGTTTCCAGATCTAGATTAAAACAACTCTGATATGTCCTTATCTATTCCCAAGGGGTGTGAAAAGATCAGCAGCCATGCATGTGAGCACACACATGTGTGTGTGCAGGTGCATAAAGGCATACATCTGTGAGTGCCCTGTAACAAAAATGAGATTTATTTTTACATTTTTTTCTTTAAATGTATACCACTTACAAGTTGGCAATTAATCTACTTTGTCAAGTGAAGAGCAGCTTGTGATGTGACCGTTCAACTAACTCTCAGCACATTATTTCCCTTCCTGGTATTCTATCATCAAAGATGGTAGGGGCAGTACCCTGCATGGGTACAATTTAAGAAAAGTTAGGGTACAGTTTAGCATAGAGATCTCTGGCCAGGCTACCCCTTTATTAGAAAGGCCAAGTTTGGGGGGAGGAGCCAAGATGGCAATCTGTAGCCAGCTTTCTGCAGACGCTCCCATTCAGAAGGAGAGTTAAAGGACAGAATTTTAGCAGGAAAGCCGACAGTTTGGAACTGAGCCAAAAGACAAGATCGAAGAACGCACATCATCCCTGCTGGAGCGACCTGCGACCCCAAGGATACAAATAAAAGGTACAGAGTACATCACCAAGTGGACGGGAGTCCCCTCCCCCATGAGAACCGCTTGCAATATACGCCATACCTCTATACAAACAAGGAGCAGAGTTCAGATGTCCTCCCACTCTACCCCACGGGAGAGACCCTCTAAAAACTGGACCTCCTTCCCCCACTAGAGTGCCGCGGCACTCTCCTGCCAGGCATAAAACTGTATAAAAACTGCATATATTCTCCACCTGCAAGTTGGAACTCCCGGTACTCCCCTCCACTCTCAGCCTGAGATCTGGAGTTCTGTCCCCCACGGAGTCCAGATTCTTGGACACTTTCTCGAGGGGTGTGGACAGGGCGTGGGCTGTACTGGGACATCTCAAGCAACTGGAAAAGGAAGAACATTCCAACCCCAAACCCAGCAGAAGAAAAGAAATAACAAAAATCAGGGCAGAATTAAATGAAATTGAAAACAAAAGAATTATACAACAGATCAATAAATCAAAAAGTTGGTTCTTTGAAAAGGTCAATAAAATAGATAAACCTTTGGCTA
>CAUYRH010096552.1:0-10374 GCA_963574655.1 Perodicticus potto
ATATATGTAAATCCATAAATATAATACATCACATAAACAAATTAAAAAACAAAGACCATATGATTCTCTCAATTGATGCAGAAAAAGCTTTTGATAATATCCAGCATCCTTTCTTGATCAGAATGCTTAAGAAAATAGGTAGTGAAGGAACATTTCTTAAACTGATTAAGGCCATCTACAGCAAACCCACAGCCAATATCATACTGAATGGAGTAAACTTGAAATCATTTCCACTCAGATCAGGAACCAGGCAAGGATGCCTATTGTCTCACTGCTTTTTAACATAGTAATGGAAGTCTTAGCCGCAACAATCAGGCAAGAGAAGGCAATCAAGGGAATCCAAATAGGACCAGAGGAGATGAAACTTTCACTCTTCACAGATGATATGAATGTACATCTGGAAAACCCCAGGGAATCAACTACAAAACTCCTAGAAGTGATCAAGGAATACAGCAACTTCTCAGGATATAAAATTAACACTCACAAATCTGTAGCCTTTATATATACCAACAATAGTCAAGGGTGAAAAAAACAATCAAGTACTCCATTCCCTTTACAATAGTGCCAAAGAATATGAAATATCTGGGAGTGTATCTAACTAAGGACATTAAAGATCTCTATAAAGAGAACTATGAAACTCTGAGAAAAGAAATAGCTGAAGAAGTTACCAAATGGAAAAATATACCATGCTCACGGCTGGGAAGAATCATCATTGTTAAAATGTCCATACTACCCAAAGCAATCTACAGATTTAATGCAATCCCAATTAAAGCACCTCTATCATGCTTTAAAGACGTGGAAAAATTAGTACTTCATTTTATAGGGAAACAGAAAAAACCTCAAATAGCCAAGACATTACTCAGAAATAAAAACAAATCGGGAGGACTCACACTTCCAGACTTCAGACTATACTATAAATCAACAGTGATCAAAACAACATGGTACTAGAACAAAACTAGAGAGTTAGATGTATGGAACAGAACTGAAGACCAAGAGGTGAACCCAGGATGCTTATTGTCATTTGATCTTTGATAAGCCTATCAAAAATATAAATTGGGAGAAAGATTCCCTATTTAGCAAATGGTGCTGGGTGAATTGGCTGGTGACCTGTAGAAGACTGAAACCGGACCCACACCTTTCTCCTCTAACAAAAATTGACTCTCACAGGTTAAAGGACTTAAACTTAAGACGGAAAACTATAAAAATTCTTAGAGAGAGTACAGGGGAAACACTTGAAAAATTTCGCCTGGGAGAATATTTTATGAGGAGGACACTTCAGGCAATTGAAGCAACATCAAAAATACATTACTGGGATATGATCAAATTAAAAAGTTTTGGCACTGCCAAGAACACACTAAGTAAAGCAAATAGACAGCCCTCAGAATGGGAGAGGATTTTTGCAAATTATATTTCTGAAAAATTATATTTCTCTGTGGATTCTAAAACCAGAATCCACAGAGAACTCAAACATATTCCTAAGAAAAAACAAGTGATCCCATTTCATTGTGGGCAAGAGACATGAAATGAAGCTTCTCTGAAGAAGACAGGTGCATGGTCTACAGACACACGAAAAAATGCTCATCATCTTTAATCATCAGAGAAATGCAAAGCAAAACCACTCTGAGATACCATCTAACTTCAGTAAGAGCAGCCCAAAACTACAGATGTTGGCATGGATGTGGAGAAAAGGGAACACTTTTGCACTGCTGGTGGGAATGCAAGCTAGTATGTTCCTTCTGGAAGGAAGTTTGGAGAACACTCAGGGATCTAAAAGTAGACCTGATGTTTGATTCTGCAATTCCTCTTCTAGGTGTATATCCAAAGGACCAAAAATCATTTGGCAATAAAGATATTTGCACCAGATTGTTCATTGCAGCTCAATTCATAATTGCAAGTTATGGAAGAAGCCCAAGTGCCCATTGATCTATGAATGGATTAATAAATTGTGGTTTTATGTATCCCATGGACTACTATGCAGCATTACAAAAAAGGAGACTTTACCTCTTTTATGTTTACATGGATGGAGTTGGAAAATATTCTTATTAGTAAAGGATCTCAGGAATGGAAAAAAAAATATCCAACGAACTCAGTACTACTGTGAAACCAATTTAAAATCACTGACACTTGCATGTGAAAAATGAAACACAACTATAACCTAGGATGAAGGAGGGAAGCGGGGAGAGAGGAAGGGAAGGGGGTTGATTGAGGGAGGGTTAGTAGGGGGACCACACCTATAGAGCATATTGCAAGTACAAGTTGGATCTATCAGGTGTAGAACACAAATGTCTTAATGCTGTAATTGGGTAAATGAGAGGAAGGCTATGTTGATTAGTAGGATGTAAGCACTCCAATTTGTTATCAACACATTGAATCCCATAATGGCATAAATGTATTCATGATCTATGTACAAATGACTTAATAAAATATATATATATATATATATATATATATATATGCTCTTGTTTAATTGTAAAAAAAAAAAAAAGAATAGAATAAGAATGTTTTTGCCACAACAAATAAGTAAGCAAGGGAATGGTTATGTTAATCAGTTAGATGTAAGCATTCCACATTGTTTATCAAATCAGCACATTGTACCCCCTAAATGCATTATTGTACACAGTTATGATTTAATAAAGAATTAAAAATAAACAAGATCTAAATATATGAATTCAAAAACAGTAACTGAGAGAGTGAATAATAAAACAGAACTCAACAATAAAATGTTTCTAAGAAATCTGCTTTATATAGAAGAACACATATATTAACAGCAAAGAGATGGAGAAATATATACAATGCTAGCACTAGTCAAAAGTCAACTGGAATAGCTATTTTCATTTCATGCAACACACATTACAGAGCAAGGAACAGTATCAGGGATTAAAGGAGGATCACATTAATGATGAAGGGGTCAGTTTTCCAAAAACATATGACAGTCCTTAATGTGTGTACACCTAACAGTAGAGATCAAAACACATGCGGCAAAAACAAATAGCTTGAAAAATCAAAGAGCAGCAGAACAATTACAAAAGGAACAAACTATGCATAATGATTAGATCAGAAGAAGAAGAAAAAAAGAGAAAAACACTTGAAGCAATAATGCCTGAACAGGAAGTAGACAAGGATGAATCCACTGTCACAGTGGGAAACTCTCACACCCTCTCTCAGATGCTGACAGGTTCTGCAGGCATAAAACCAATGAGGAGATAGTTGAACTGAATAGCGCAATCAATCTAGTGGATCTACCAACCTCTATAAAATACCTTATCCTACAAGAGCAGGCTACACATTCTTCTCGAGCTCACATTGAATATTTAAGACAGAACACATTCAGAGGTCTACAATACACCTTCATGCATTTAAAGAAATAACCATAGGAGGTTTTTTCTAGGGGCACAAAATTCATCTAGATATCAATAGCTGGAAACTACATAATACTTGAAGATTAAACAATACATTTCTAAAGAACACATGGGTCAAAACATTTTCTCAACATAAATTTTAAAGTACTTCAATATAAATTCTGATAAAATGAGAAATACTGCTTATATAAAAGCATATTTATATGGTATATGTTAGTATACTCACAGGAAAAATAATGGTCCAGCACAAAATGGCTAGTGAAACAGCTCCCAGGTATGCAGCAATGATAATGATCTACCAAGAGATTCCAAAAAAAGTCAAACACAAGCCAGAGTATGGACTAGCTGTAATAATAACATTCGAAATAATGAGACACCTCAATGACATCTATAATACATCAATCACAAAAAATCATCCTTAGATACCCAAACTCAACCTTCTAGAGGAAATTACACTCTAGATATCTCCAGGGGAATCCATTGCCTCAAGAAACTTTGGAAGTTTCCACTCTCATTTTTTGTTTGTTTGTTTGTTTGTTTGTTTTCATGGCTGATTGTGTTGTTAGAAAATGTAAATGAGGGTTTTCTTGTCTATAGTAATTATCTCTTTTCTCAATTATATTCATTTATTATTTTAACTGACATATAAAATTATATGTATTTATAATTTACGTGATGCATATATTGCAGAATAGTTAAATCTCAGTAGCTGACAAGTGCATTAACTCACATAGTCACTGGGTATCTTTAGGCAGACTGCAATTTCTAGTTCACCAGGGACCCTGCCCTCTCCATTTTCTAATATTGTACAAGAATCACTTGAAATCACACTTTTCTCCCAACTTTGGTGAATTTTTACCATTTTAACAGAAAGTAAAGAAATACAAAAAAGGGATGACTTTACTCAGAAGTAATTATTACATTTTAGTGCTTAAAAATAACAAAAGTGGAGATAATGACAATGGCACTAAGAGAGTGGGAGTTCTCTAGATTGATGACGATAATTGTATTAGACTCTAATGTGCAGAAATACAAAGAATTCCACTGGAGTAAGTTCAGACTGATTCTGATATCTGTCCTAGAGATTCCTTTGGATTTAATTGTATGTCTGGAAAATTCAACATCTTAATTTTGAATGTTTCCTTTAGGAGAGTGAAATAAACACTCCTCTATAAAATACATCATCCTACAACAGCAGGATACACATTCTTCATTCAACAGATCTGACTCGAATTACTGACTTGCACAACAGTGTGAATGATTTCAGAAACACTGCTGAGCAGAATAAGGCAGACACAGTAGAGTGTAAGTAGCATCCATCTACACATATGAAATTCTAAACTAAGGAAATGTAATGTGTGCTGAGAACAGGGATTGACTAGGGAGAAGGATAGATCATTTTCTAGAATGACATAAGTGGAGACCTTGAAAGGGGGTTGGGTTATGCTGGTATATGTACTTTTCCTAGTAAGTGACTTAAGATACGTAGGTTTGACACTATATAACCTTCTTGGAAAAGAGAAATCTGTAAATGAATATTGAATTCTAGTTAAATAACAGTCATGTTCCATTATTTAGCAGGAATTTTCTAGGTGTTTGTGACTCAATTGG
This sequence comes from Perodicticus potto, assembly GCA_963574655.1. Taxonomy (NCBI): domain Eukaryota; kingdom Metazoa; phylum Chordata; class Mammalia; order Primates; family Lorisidae; genus Perodicticus; species Perodicticus potto. The sequence continues at coordinate 4,971 of CAUYRH010096552.1, forward strand.
AAATGCATCCAAAATAAGATATAATTATGAATATGTAGAGTAATGAAAGGATGGATAGATTATGTGTTTAATCATGTTCAGTAAAATGTTTACAATTAAATCCATGCTGTATGTTTGAACATTTTCATAATAACTTGTGCTGGTCACTAGCAAAATCCCCTGTTTCACAACAATAATTTCTCTTTTGAGCAAGAGTTCCAAAATAATTATTAGTCATGTTCTATGAACAATTTTAGGCACAATCTCAGTTGTATTTTTCCCCAGTCAACTATCCTATGGAATGGCAAAATGCAAAGATGCACAGGGAAATCTTGCAGAGGTCCTACTTTCTGGGGTTTTGTTCTAAGGGCAAAGCCAGTTATAAACACATATTCCTCTCATTCCCTTTCCAGTTAAAGGAAAGATATGCTGTTGTAAATACATAGAAAGGAATTCTACTCATCAATGAAAAAGAATAAGTTATTATTATTTATAAGTGTGTACGAATCTCAAAATAATCCTGCTTACTTACAGAATCCAGAACAACAGTACAACTTATCCTGTTTGATTTCGTTACATGAAATACCATAACATGTAGATCAGCAGATCAAAGGGAGAATGGCAGGGGGAAGGAGAAGGTAGACAGATGGATTATAAAAAGAGCATGATGGAACCTTTGAGTGTGATGGGTATATTTACTACTTTCAATCTTGAATGTGGTCAATGGTTTAATGCTGAGTCCATAATTAAAAACCAAAATTGTTTCCTTTTAATAAAAGATACTATTTACCATACATAACTCTGCGACACATATACTGTAGGAAAAAATGTGCTACCCAAATATATTGTTTTCTCCAGACTAAGAAAAGTTTCCCTATAACTTTGTGGGCCTATGACCCTATTTAAAATTGAGAAATAAGCATAAACTTACAATAGGTGAGAAGCCTTGGTCTTCTTTATAATATACATGAAATGTCTGGGTGAAATTGCTTGGAAAATATTCAAAACTCTTTCCAAACTGAATGGAAGAAACAAAGAAATAATTACAACATACTAAATGTACTAAACATGTAGAGGAAAATAATATATACTGACATGTTTATATAAGTGGTGCCAAAAAATATGTACACACTTTAGGAGATCTTGTTGGAAGTAAAATCAACCATTCCCAAAAGGTGTTTGAATTGCAGGTAAAATGGATGAGTGAAGCATTTCTAGGTACACTTAACAGTAACAGTAACAGTACCGTCAATTCAACTTTAAGAAGTTAGCATCGGTGCATCTTACTAAATGCAGAATATAAAGGTCTTAACACAATAACTAAGAAAATGCCACGAAGGCTATGTTAACCAGTTTGATGAAATATTTCAGATTGTGTATGAAACCAGCACGTTGTTCCCCATGATTGCATTAATGTACACAGCTATGATTTAATAAAAAATAAACATAACAGAAGTTAGCATAACATCTCTTAAAATGGGTACACATTTTTTAGCAACCTCTGTATACAGACATAACTGAGAGCTTCAATAATAATGAAAAAACCTGAGTTAACTTTCTAACAAAAATTAAGTAGAGATTATTGTTTAGTCCATTTCTACAAACAGAAAATTTCTGTTGAATGCTCACTTGGATACTGAACCATGCCTGTTAAGGGCAGATTTGTGAAATACATACTGACTTGCATAATAGAGTGATTTTATAATCAGGATTAAAACTGAGTATAGTAGTTAAAAACATAATACAAAATAATCAATAAGAAGAATCCACCTTCATATTTCATGACATTGCACCAAAACCAATCAATAGCAACCTTGAAAATCAATATGTAAAGGAAGACAAATTTTCTGGCATATACAGCCCCCACAACAAAAGGCAAACAGCTCCTTTCACCCATCCAGATTTATAGTATTTATGAGTATTGGAGGAAAAATAAATTCAAAATGTAATTCAGACCAATGGACATACTAAGCCTCAGTTTTCTGCCACTAAAACCTCTCTAGGAACAAACCTCTGAACCGTGTAACATGTTCATGTTCAGCCTCAAAAATGAGGGGGGCACAGGCAGAGCTCATAGGAAGCAGGCACTGACTTTGAGCAGCGACTGTCTGACAGGCAGCAGCAGCTCTCAGTACAATGAGTAAATATATGGATAAGATACACAAAAGAATAAAGGCAGTCTTGACACCACATGGTAAAACATATCCAATCATGCGTGCTCTAGCTACATGTGGCAATTGTCCAGACACAGTAATAAGTAGTGGACTCCTATGTAGATTAGATCCAATGGGGCCATTAAAATCTGAAAGTCTGAACATCAAGGCCTTGAGCAACTGTGGAGTATGGAAAATGCAAGACAGAATAATTTGTCCAAGTGCACAAAGATGAAGCAGGGAAAGTGGCCGTAACCAATCTATAAAAATGCAGTCAGGTAAAGAGGGAAAATTCCAATAAAGATCATCAAGAAATGCCCTCTGTAGTAGACATCAAAGAACTGGGGTTCTTTCTTCTCTGCATGAAGTATTTTCATAGGGGATGATTCTGCCTCAATGCAGTGGGTGTTTCCCATCCCCAGAGTTTCGAGTTCCCTAACAATGTGTGCCATGCCCTTCTAACAAATCTCATCTCCATAGGGTGTTCTCAGTCTTCATCTCTTTCTCTCTCTCACTCCACCTCACTCCTGTGGATAGGAGTGTGGTTTTATAATGACTAAAGTAGAAGCCTACCATGTCTTCATATTTGGACAGTCATAAATACTTTAAAGGCCCTTTCTGCTTTGGGTAAATCAAGAATCTGCACATGACCCATTTTGCAAAAGAAGGGATGGAAACTCCTTCACCTTCTGGTCCTGTCACTGCTGGTGACTTCCTCATGTTACACATCCAAGCAGGGTGTAGTACTTTATTTTCAAATCTGCTAAGCTTCTCAGGGACCCCATCAAAGTGTCTGAACACAGATTCCCTAGGGGCAGCTTTCAAGAACACAAGGAAGGAACGATTCAGAAATTGCTCAAAGTCAACAAAACACAGAACACAAAGCACAAATGGCATTCACTTTCAGCAGACCAGTACCAATGTCAACAATTAGGGACCAAATTTCCCACAGATACCAGGCTTCCCAAATACGAGTGGACTTGTAGGAAACCAACTATACATGGACAGCACCAAAACTCACAAGAATTGAGGAGGATCTCACATGGGGATTCCAGGAGACAGTAAAATTCTCATGTTTACAGAAGGATTTTTATATTTTCTTTAACAATTTTATGGACATGTGATCATATACTATACAATCCCCACCAGTAAATTCTACAATTCAGTGACTTTTACTATATTCACAAATCCTTCCTTTTTTATAGTATACAGACACTATTCTCATGTTCCATGCTGTCAACCTCTCCTGTGTGTGCACACCGTGATGTGCACAGGGGTCGGCAAAGCCCCAAGGCTGCTCAAGACACTGAGGCTGAGCGTCAGCTCTTTGATCTGCAAGAAGGACAAAGCTCCCATCATCGCCCTCTTGACATCCTGTTGTGAAAACCACAGTGTGACACAGCCCAATATAAAGTGAGAGACTACCAGGTGTCCAGTGTGTACTCACATTGCTGGATGGACGACAGGGAGAGCTCAGCAAGAGCAAGGCAAAGAATAGCATCTTCACAAACATGTTGGCGTCCTCTCAGGGCGCCGTAAGTTCACGAGTAAGAATTTGGGTGAGTCAGGGAGTAGGGAAGGAGACTAATGGGGATTAAGTCTGAGAATGGGGGCGGGGTCACAATTGAGGGGGAAGGGGAGAGTAGGATGTGGGGAGCGGTGGGTTTGGGGCACTTGGGCAGAAGAAGAGAAGGGGAAGTTGGAGAAGGGTGCCGGTCAAAGAAAGTACTGGAGGAGTGGGAGGAGGACTTAGAAGAAGATTAGGGTATGAGGAAGTCTGCCGAACAGCAGTAGGCGGGTTCAGGTGAGTGAAGCACTCTGGGCACTTTGGAGGGGCAAGGAGCGCCCTTTCCCTCCTAACGTTGTGTCTGTGTGGTGGCTGCTCTAGCAACAGGATGCTTTATACTCCCTATGGACCAATCCCCTCCCTTCACCTTTGGTGCATCACAATGGACACCCCACGCACGTGACTCCACTTGCGACCCTCCCCCATAGTAACAATACCCCCTGTCTCACCCAAGCCTCACCAGGGGCTGTCCCAAGGACAGGTCCTCTCTGGCACTTTCACTGACCTTTCTATTTCTCCTCCTAAACCCAGCTCTCCCAGCCTGGCTTCTGGACCTCCCAGACTCTCAAGCATTCCCATGATAATGGATGTAATCATTTTCACTATTATCTATACCGTTTCTGTCAGAAACCCACAACATAAGGAAATATATACTTTATTGGATGTTGGCAATTTTTAGTTTTTATTTATGTGATTCTATCTGCATTTAATTACATGGATGCTCATCTGTAGAAGCTGCTCAACACTTGTTGAATCAACTAAGGCAAGCTCGGTGCCCCCCCACCTCCCTGCTTAGATTCCTTTTCTGGTTCTAATTATTCTCAGCGTGGTCTTAGCAATTAACATCTTTATGCCCCTGTTTCCTTACAAGTCCTTAACTCATTAGGTTGCCAGTGATTAGGGTTGTTAAAAATTAGCTGTCAGGATCATCCTTCCAAAGTGGCACATTCAAGGCCATCTATAGCAAACTCATACCCAATATTATATTGAATGGAGTAAAGTTGACAACATTTCCACTCAGATCAGGAACCAGGCAAGGTTGCCCACTGTATCCACTGCTTTTTAACATTGTAATGGAAGTCTTAGCCATTGCGATCAGGCAAGAGAAGGCTATCAAGGATATCCATATAGGGTCAGAGGAAATCAAATTTTCACTCTTTGCAGATGATATGATTGTATACCTGGAAAATCCCAGGGACTCAACTACAAATCTCTTAGAATTGATCAAGGAATACAGCAGCATCTCAGGATACAAATGAATACTCACAAATCAGTAGCTTTTATAAATACCAACAACAGTCAAACAGTCATGGACTCTATTCCTTTTACAGTACTACCAAAAAAGATGAAATATCTAGGAGTGTACCTAACAAAAGATGTGAAAGATCTCTATAAAAAGAAGTATGAAACTCTGAGAAAGGAAATAGCTGAAGATGTTAACAAATGGAAAAAATATACCATGCTCATGGCTGGGAAGAATCAACATTGTTAAAATGTCTATACTACCCAAAGCAATCTACAGTTTTATTTTTTTTATTGTCTTTATTATTAAATCATAGCTGTGTACAATAGTGCAATCAAGGAGTACAATGTTCTGGTTTCATGTACAATCTGAACTATTTTCATCAAACTGATTAACATAGCCTTCTTGGCATTTTCTCAGTTATTATATGAAGACATTTGTATTCTGCATTTAGTAAGGTTC
>CAUYRH010096556.1:0-15787 GCA_963574655.1 Perodicticus potto
GTCTCTAGAATGGAAGAAAAAGTATCCAATGTATACATCCCTGTTATGAGGCAAATTTATATCTTTCAAGTGTAGGCTACAACCCACTTATTGCACAAGAAGATAGGGAAAAGGGAGAGGGAGGGAAGGGGAGGGAGAGGGAGGGTGGGAGGAGTGAGGATAGAGGCCGGGATCACACCTGTGGTACATATTTGAAGGGTTAGGAGAAAACTTCTAAATACGGATCAAAATTGTTCTCACAAAGTAATGAGAAAGTCTCTTGAATGTTATCACAATCAGGTTGACGAAAATATCTCTGATTGTATCTGAAGCCTGTACACTGTACCCCATGACTGAATTATTGTACACAGATATGATTCAATAAAAATAAATAAATAAATAAAATGTTAAGATCATATTAATTCATACATTTAAAATAATTCCCATGAAAATCCTAACTAAACTTAATTTAAGTTGATGAAACAAGGTGCTTAAAAGATAGTTTAAAGTAAGATCAATGTGGTGGTGAAGAGTTTGGAGGAGGGGGAGTAGACCATTAAATATTAGAATGTGTTGTAAAACTACAAGCAATCAAGCTATATGGCACTGGCACCAAAATCAAAATATAAATTCACAGAAACAAATCAATGTGTAAAAGATTGCATAAATACTTATTATGTTAAAATTGAGATGGTGAGAAAGAATTAAGTAATAATAACAAGAGATCAATTTGGGGGAGGAGAGAGGGAGGAAAGTTAAGTTTCAATGTTATGCTACTGACCAAAAGAAAAAAAAAAATCCCAAAGCCCCTCTGCCTACATTAAAGCATTAAATAGATTTTAAGTTTTAGTTTTGAAAACATACTCAAAGTACCATAAAACCAGGTAATTGGAAAACTGATTAAGATCTTTTCAACACAAATCTGCAAAAAAAGTCACTAAATAAAAGAATGACCATTTCAAATACACGAACTATAAAACTATTCATCTGATAGCAAAAACTAAAATTTAAATTTGAAAGGCACAATGTGAAAAAAATTGCATTAGATTTGATTAAAAACCATAAGTGATTAGTACTTGCAACACATTGAGAGCTCAGTTTTATAAAGGAAACAGGAAAACTCTGTAGATAAATGGGCCCAGATAAAAGCAAGTAGTATTTGCCAAGAGTTTTCACTGAGACAATTATTGACCTTTGTTAGCTTGTGTAATCCTTACCATAAGTCTGTGAGATAAGAGATATTAATATCTCCATTTTATAGACACTACCCTGCCTGGTCCTATAGATAGAAAGCAGAGTCAGGATTAGAACCTGTAGACTGACTCTGGAATGTATGCTTTAACCACATACTTCTGTTTTTTCTTTTATTTTTTTATTATTTTTTTAAATCATAACTTTGTACATTGATGCATTTATGGGGGTCAGTGTACTGCTTTGATGTGAAATGCTTACATTGAACTAAGTAACACATCCATCACAATTATACTCGTTTCTCTTTTTTTTCCTTTTATTAAGTCATATACACATAGATCATGAATACATTTATGCATTTGGGGGGTACAATGTGTTGATTTTTTATACAATTTGGAATGGTTACATCAAACTAATTAATATAGCTTTCACCTCATTTACTTAATTATTGTGTTAAGACATATATGTTCTATAGTTGGTAGATTTGACTTGTACCCTTACAATATGCTCCATAGGTGTGGTTCCACCGTTTTCCCTCACTCTGTCGAACTGCCCCCCTCCCGTCCCATCCCTCTCTACTTGTCTCCTTCATTGTGGGCTATAGTTGTGATCTTTCATAAGAAAGTGTGAGTAATTATAAATTGATCTAATAAAAGTATTGAGTACTTTGGATACTTTTTTCTTCCATTCTTGAGATGCTTTACTAAGAAGAATATTTTACAGCTTCATTCATATAAACATAAAAGAGATAAAGTCCCCATCTTTTTAAGGCTGCATAGTATTCCATGGGATCTAAAAGTAGACCTGCCATTTGATCCTGCAATTCCTCTACTAGGTATATATCCAAAAGACCAAAAATCACTTTGCACCAAAGATATCTGCACCAGACTGTTCATTGCATCTCAATTCATAATTTCCCAGTCACGGAAGAAGCCCAAGTGCCCATTGACCCATGAATGGATTAATAAATTGTGGTATATGTACACCATGTTTTTTCTTTTAGATATTCCAAAACATTAAATTAAATATCATAAATGATCAAAAAACATCCTAAGATTCATTGACTTAATACAGTTGGCTCTTCACACCCCTGACTTCTGCATCTAATGATTCAACCAAGTGGGAACTAAAAATATTTTTTTAATAAAATAAAACAACAACAGAGAATACAAATGAAAGCTGAGCATGGTGGCTCACATCTATAATCCTAGCACTCTGGGAGGCTCAAGTGGGAAATTCACTTGAGCTCAGGAGTTTTGCACCAGCCTGAGCAAGAGTGAGACCCAGTCTCTACTAAAAATAGAAAAATTAACTCGTGTTATGGTGTGCATCTGTATTCCCAGTTACTTGGGAGCCTGAGGCAGGTGGATCACTTGAGCCCAAAAGTCTGAGTTGGTGTGAGCTAGGCTGATGCCATGACAACAGAATGAGTTTCTGTCACAAAAATTATAAATTAACTAATTAATAAAATACAGTATAACAACTATTTACTTAGCATTTACATTGTATCAGGTATTATATATAATCCACAGATTTTAAGTGTACAAGAGGATGTGCATAGATTATATGCAAAGGACTTGAGCATCCTCAGATTTTGCTTATTGCAGGGGTCCTGGATGGCAGATACTAAGGGATAACTGTGTTCATTAAGCATCTAATCTATACACCATGCCCTGTGCTAAGCATCTAGAATTTGAGAGGGATCAAGACACCATCCAGACTCCAGTTAGGGGAAAAAGTGAGTAAAATAACCAATAATAATATGATGCTGAGTACATTCCGCTGTGGAAATTAACACAGACTTATGGGCATCATTTTAATGGTTAAACCAAAATTTGAAATAATGATAATAGTAAAAGCTGTAATAAACTGATGTTATTCTTTTCAAAAGGCATTGTACAAGAACTTATCAACAACTTCAGAATGTTTCTTCCCTTTGACCCAGCAACCTCTTTTATTCTTGAAAGTTTATCCTAAAGAAATAGTTGACCGGAAGGAAACACAAGTATCATTCAGTAATTAACTTCTCTAATATTTATTTGTGCCTATTGCCTGCCAGATTCTATGCTAAGGACTGGAGATGGAAAGATGAACGAGAAATTTATTCCACAAAAGTCTTCATTCAGCCCTTGCTGTAACAGTGAAATTGGAAACAATCTTAATGCTCAATAATGGAGAGTTATTTTATATTTTATGGGATATCAGCTTGCAGAAATATAAGAAAATATTAAAATTATATTTCAACATTACATAGGAAGAAGTTGGTAATTTTCATGATACAATGCTAACTTAAAAATATTAAATTTTGTATTATGCTCTGTTGCTGTTAAAAAATGTATATTCATAAAGGCCAAGGCTAGAAAAGTATATGTGAATATGAAAAGTTTATAGAGTTTGAGGATTTATTATGGCTGATTTTTATTTTACAAAGTTAATATTACTTCTATATGGCTTTTTGGATGAAAAACAGAAAAAGGTGAAAGAACTCATGTAACCAAGGAATGATCCTAGAAGAGATTAATAATTGATTACAAGGGAGGTTGAAAACGTGAAGTTCTGTGTGACAGCTCAAAGAATAGCAAGCTGGAACTTGCAAGATGCAAAAAGAAGTGTATTCCTGCCTTACACAGACCAACAATACCAGGCTTCTTAAAACATAAACAGATTTTAGAAAGTGGAAAAAAGGGTTACCCTGACATCTTGTTCTATATTACACCATAATTACTCTGAAAGTACTGGCTTCCAAAGTCCTACTAACAATATAGTATATGCTAAGTGTTGTCAAATACGCCTTTATTCAGGATTCCTAGGGTCAAGTATTCAACATAAAAAAATGTATTTTGACATACTTATAAAAATAATAAAACATTTCCATGAGTCTTGGTCCCTTTGAGTCATCCTACTACCTCCAGTTACCCAGTCCAATTATATGTTCTTAAATCAACTGATGTTACCCATTAGAAAGCAGAAGCCCTGAACCTCCTAGCTTCTCTTTTGAATAACATATCTCTCTCCTGCCTTTCTATCTCCTGATGCCTTGAGTCTGACCTTCTGTGTACAAGAACAAAGCAATGGCCAAAACTAAGAAAAATGCTCCCCAATGCAAGGTTTGCATGAACTTCCCTACAAATCATAAAATGAACCCTTCTTGTGATCAGGGAAAATAAAACTGGCTAAACAGAGATACAGTCCTTCAGCGACAAGCTTTTTCCCCATGTAGGTGGTGGGGAGTGGGTTCAACAAAGAAAAATTGACTGCCTCAGTGAGGTAGGCAATGATGCTTCTGAGGCTCTGAGGCGCAGAGAGGTTTCAGGATGTCAAGCTCTGCTGTGGACTTGGGAGCTGGTCTCCTGATATCCAGCCACCTGACTTCTGTAAACAGAACAACAGACTCAAGTGTAGTCAGAAGCTCTGGCCATTATGAAAATACTGACAAATTAACCTTTCATACCCAGCGTGAAATGCTAGCTCTACCTAGGTTTAATTTCTACTCTGCACTGTTTTTGCATTAGAGTGATGCTTGATTGTATAACTCCTCTTCCCCAAAAGTACATTGACCCATCCCTTGTTTCACTTCAGAACTGCCTCGATTGTTTTTCTCTTTGATCAATAACATAGTGACCATAGACATGTCACTCCTGCCCTGGACGAGAGCTGGCCAACCCTTCAGACACCTTGAGCAACACTGGCTTCAACACTGTTCTGTCCACTGCCTCTGGTCTTTTACTTCCCCAAATGGAAGTTGGCCATCAAAGTGGTTTTCATGAAATTTCAATTTATATTTCCACCGTAATCTGTGTCTTGTTCTTCAGCTATCTTGAGATCTATGTCAGAAAAGACTTGCAAAGGTTTCCACTCCCCAGGCAGCTAATCAAGACCACATGATTTCCTTAGGATTTCACCGTGAGTCGCATGATACAGGCAGCATCAGAACTTAGCTTTAGTCCACAAGATATGTGAGCAAAGAGGCTTCCATCACAACATCTAAAGACTTCTTCCTTGGGTTCTTGATTATTTCAGTCATTCCAACATGATCTGGTGGTATCAAAGTTTCCAAAACGCCATTCTAAACTCAAGAGGTAGACATCCCTTATCTTTGGATTCAAAGCAGAAATGAGATACAAAAGGAGCAAGGAGGCTTGAAATGGAGAAGAACAGTTAAAGAAGGTAGGGTAGGTACCCCTTACCAATTGGGGTGTCAATTCTCCCACCATGGCCAATTTCAAGCTACAACTCTAAAGTCGGCCAGCTTGCCAATTATATGAAGATTTAACAATGAGCTCTTTCAAGGTACTAAGCAGGCTCCAGCACATTGGCTCTGCAAGTCCTCCTTTCTATGAATCATTACCTGAATGATTAGGCTTCGATAAGCACGTAATTGGATGATACAGTGGGTTTTGTTATTTCTTTTTTGATTTGTTCTTTAATACCCATAATTATTTTTCCTAGTCCCATTGACATGGGAAATGTAAGTGAATTGCCTTTTGGCTGTGGTATGGGTATAAATTCTGCCATCTGAAATGAGAGTAACTCTCATGGCTATACATTTTCAAGTGTCTTTCCTCCAACTCTTTCTGGCATTTGACCTGGTAGAAGAGACGAGCTCACAAACAGAGACTGGGAAATATGGTAATATTTTGACTTACAAGTGTTGCAAATGTTTCTCTCTGACATGCTTGTACCATCCTAAAATTCTTCCAGCCAAAGATGTTGTTATATTACTTTAGGATACAGAAGAACCTCAAAACACCAAGATAATTAAAATTAGGGAAGAAAATGAGAGAGGGAAATGATAAGAACAAAACCAATATACCATAAATATTTGTAGCACTTTAGATTATGAAGCACTTGTGCACACATTTGCAGAGTCCTGGACATTGCATTTTAAGAGGACATTGATAAATGGGAAGATCTAGAGGAGATCAATAACAATAACAGATACTTACACTTCTCAACTGTTTACAATGGGCCATGCACTCTACTGTTAAATCTTATTTCATTCTTTTAATTCTCCCATGGTTTTACAGACTAGGAAACTCATAATTGGGGATTATAACTGGTAACTTGTCCTTTGTTGTGTATCTGGCAAATAGTGAAGCTATAATTTAAAACCAGGCAATCTGATTTCAGAAGTTGTTCTTTTTAACTACTAGATAGTATTCAAAAAATGTGTCATCTGGAGTAGGGACTAGCCAGTGACATATGAAATGTTTCAAGTTCTCAAAAACCTCTTATCGAGATTGAGAAATTACATCTAGAGCTGCTCCAGAAGGAAGTGCTGAGAATAGAGGTTAGAAAATGCCAAAAGGCAGACTTGCAAAGAATGATAGGTTCATCTTTCTTTTAGCAGGAGCCCAAAGTGGAGGGAATCGTCCTGAAAGATTACAATCTTCTCATCATTAAGAGATGTCTCCACAAAGGCTGAATTCCAAATTTGGGATTTTTGTAGAAACCATGAAGACAAAGAAATATAGTTTGGATTAGATAACTTCACCGTGCTGTCCACCGCAGAAGCCACTGCATTGTGGCTATTTAAATTTAAGTTAATTAAAATTAAGTTAAATTTAAAATTCAGCTTCTCGGTCACACAGGCCATATTTCATGTGCCCAGTTGTCCCCTGTGACTAGTGACGATCACGAGTATGCAGATATGCAGGACATTTGCAATATTGCAGAAAGTTCTTCTGGACAGTGTGGTTCCAGACTAAAACGATCGCCCTTGAAGAATTACCTCTGCTTTTGAAAAAAGGAGGTCAAGTAGTAATTTTGATTTCATAGAAGAGGAAACTGAGATGGGAACTTTTTCTCTCTAACCTACATCTTAGCATGTCATCATCCTCTGACGCCCACTCCTTGCTGCATACTGCGGGTGTGGGGTGTGCACTCGGCCTCCCTCAGTCATTTCCAGAGCTTCCTCTTCGTGGCCACAGGAGAACTTGGCGATGTGCTGTTCGGCGCATAGATAATTATCAGTTCTTTTTGCCTCCTCTTTCATTTACCCGCAGAGCATTTCCTGAGATCTCTGGAAGCAATCGAGCTACAACACTTTGTGGGCAAAGAGAGGAATTACTGTGGTTGGGAGGAAAATAAACTGTGATGTCAGCTTGATTGCAATGCTGGTTACTGTTCAGTGGAAACTTTGGGACAGACTTTCCACGGGAAATCCATCTACACACCGTCTAATACAGCGCATCTGTTGACCTCCAAAGGATGTGCTGCGGAAGAACCTGTGGTCGGCTTGGTGGAGGCGTGAGCGCAAATCTCTGGAGAAGGCACGGGCCTCTCGGGACCTCCTCAATTCCACACAGTTGAAACGTATCCATCTCAATATTCAGATAACTAATTTAAGAGGAAAGGCATTCAAAACATGCTACTCAGTAAATCCACTTTGATTTATTATTGACAGGCTGACTTTCTAGTGGATTCTGACCTTTATTTATAGTGTCTTAACAAGAAATAAGTCATAACTAATTACTTTAGCATTGTGCGTGCTTTACTTTTGGATAAATTGCAAGAAAAAACACTCGTGGAGCCTTCTCTGTGCCAAATACTGAGCTGGGAGTTTCTAATCCTCACTTAATTTGCATATCAACAATGCAAGTTCGGTCTTATCATTGTCTCAGTTTTATGAATAAGGAGTTGGGTTGGAATAAGCTGTGGATCTAGAAGTGAATCTCAAGTCTTCAGATTTTAATTCAGGGCTCTTTCCACTAATATGTATAATATCTACCTCTTGGGTAAAAGGTGACATAGGATTTCCATCTGAGTATCTTATTCTTGCATTCTCACCATGTTCTTTCCTGCCTATATCCCCAAATCATGTCTTCAGTAATATTCTACTTAGTGCCGCCAATGTGTAATTTGGTCATTGTTCTTCTCATGTTTGCCTAAGATACTCCTTCCTAAAATTAGATTCTCGGTCCCCTCTTAGTTCCGTGTTAATCCCCTACTTCCAAGGTAATTTTAATAATCTTTCACCTTGAGAAAGCCACCTGGAGAATGCCCGTAAGTCATGAGTAATGAAAGATTACTGAGAAAATACACTTTCTTTTCAGAAGGCATTTACAGTGCTACCACTATTTTACTAAATAGTTTTCATGGCCCAACTCTTTTAATTTTCTTTCAAGATTGTGAGCTCTCAAGTGTTCATTTTGCACGCTTTCAGTTGTGTATATCTTTTGAGGAAGAAAGTTAATTTTCCTGCTGGTACTTCTTTCCTATAGTATGCTTACATTTTTGATCAAGAAAACTTTCAGAATTCAAATTTAGGATCAGAGATCCAGTTGTCTAAACGGGTTGGTTCTTTTTTTAATTTGAACTGGTTCAAATTCTTACTGGTTATTGTATTCAGTATCTCTTCAGTAACAATAATGACTCTTGGTCATTAAGAGACACGTGAAGTCAACCACTTGGATGTATAAATTATATCAACTACATTCAATTTCTGTCATATGAATTATTAGACGAGGCAGAGAGTAATAGGGGGAGGCATTGAAAATAAATCATCACTACAAGCCATGGTAATAGGTTTTTCAATTTGATGAATAATATTACTTTGACCTCATATCACATTTATCTTTCAGGCTACTGACATACCTCATAGCATTTACTAAATATCTAGAATTCATTGACACCAAGGATATAGAGGCCATGAAATCTTCAAGGAATGACTTGAACATGGACATAATCAAGTAACCCCTTACATGGTCTAAAGATTGAGAAGGAGTCCATTTTGAAGGAGAGAATCTTTTAAAATTGAAGATTATCCTTTTAAGTCATGATAGTTTTTTTTCTTTATTTTAATTCATTTCTAATATATCTCCTTTTTCTCTTTTTACCTAAGACAATAAAGTGGCTTGTAAGAAAATTTACACTTATCTTCACAAGCTAGGGAGATTGTTAGGAACATTAAGTAATGCCCACATGGAGAAGACATGTATGGGCTTTGGAGTCAAACAGATGTGAATTTAAATCCTCATTTAATATTTTAGAATGCTTTGAGATGCAAATAATGTAAGACTCCCAACTCAAGTGCCTTACATAGAAAAGAAATTCTTATTTTACATCAAGAAGGTGGGAGGTATGGTGGTTTCATTTTTCACTTCAGAAAGTCATCACAGACCCCTATTCTTTCTGTCTGTTTTTCTTTACCATCATTAGTGTTTGAAATGTGTCCCAAGATTGGCGTGATAGCAACTACAAGTCCTAGCCCACTACGGTAACACAGAGGGAAAGGAGAGACTGTTTCTTTTGGGGGGTTCTTTTTGAAAGGGACAAAACTTTTCCCCAAAGCTTCCAAGAAGCCTTTTCCTCCTATCTCTTCATTTAGAATGAGGTTGCATGCATACCATTTAACCCATCACTGGCAGGGCTAGGATAGGTTTAGAGCAGTTTAGAGACACATGGCTTCATAGAGGAGGGTGAGTGAAATAAAGGGGGCATACCAAGAAAAAGGAAGTGACTGGTAAACAAGGAACTGTAGCTCACTAGCTGTGAGACCTAGGGTTCATTACTTAATGACTTTACGTCTCGATTTCGAAATCAGAAAAAAATGGAAGCAACACCTGTACTTCGCAGAAGTGCAAGAATTAGATAAGGTGAGCTTTTCCCAGTCCCCAGCCCATAGAAACGTTAGCAATTTGTTTTGTTTAACTGACGTCTGCGCCGAGCCTCCCTGTTAAAACTTCTTCCTCCTGTTCCTTTGTGAAGAAATACACTGTTCCCTGTCCCTGGTTTTTGGTTCTTGCCACTCATCGCTGCTCCTAGTCTTTTTGGTTTAGGTTTTCTGTCTCTCATGTTCCTTCTTTGTCTTATCTCCATCTTTTTGTTTCTCTCTCTTTGTCCAGCTCTATCTCTGCTGCACCTTTCTTGCCTCTAAGCATTATAATCGGGGTGTGTGTGTGTGTTCAAAATATATTCATAAGGGAGAGAAATTCTTCTACTTAGCAATCACCTTCTCATTCTGTGGATACCCTGAATTTATTTGAAGGTAACCGGAAAATTTTCTCTCCTTGTGGAATTATTTATTTAATATTACATTTAAAATCAGAATTGGTTGACTGAGATAAATGGAGATAAGCAGAAGAACATTCACAAACATTTCATGTTCAAGTTTCTATGCAAACTACAAAGACAAAGGTTAAACACAGAAAAGGCAAAAGAAATGTTGAGGAACAGTGAGTCTGTACAAAGAAATAATGAGCAATAAGGCAGAAAACTCAGTGTGAGGACACACACATCGGTGAGCTTTGAGTGCTATGCCAAAAAGTTGAGACTTTATATTTTTAGCATGGGGCAGGAGGCAGAGTGAGACAAACCGTAAATATTTTCATTAGAGATGAAATATGAAGAAAACATGATTTCAAAATCTAATCTGGCAGTGGTATAAAAAAATACTTGGAAAGAGCATGAAGTACTCCATTCAAGCCAGTTAGGAGACTACCAGACAGATTAGGCTAAGCTGTGCTGAAGAGACAAAGAGCCCTCAACCTCTCATGACTTAAAACAAACAATTATTTATTTCTCACTCAGAGGACCTATTCATTATCTGGAAATAGGGAACTTTCCTCTTTCACGTGGGGATCTAACCTGATGGTTAGTGCCATTACCTTGAACTTTGACAATTACCAGGACAAAAGGAAAGAAAGCTCTAGTCTAGAGGATTTCATACCAGCATTAAATGCCTTGGCACTGAACTGGCACATGGTGTTGTGCTGGAGCCAACTTATATTGCCCACAAGAGCCAATTATGTACATCTCTCCTGAACTTCATGCCCAGGGATATCATGTTCATACTTTGAAATCAGGCATGGTGTGAATATTCACACCACAGAAATTGGCAAATACTAAATATAACAGTCTCTCCCTCCATCCAGTCCCCAGATATTCAGTAGTTAAATATTTACTAACACACTTCTGGATTCTTTTCATGTTCACTCATAACTCATTGACCAGAAATACTCACATGGCTCAACCAAAATACAAAGGGATCAAATAGTTCAATGCTATCATTGTCTCCTAGGCAAAAAGCCACAGATATTTGGTGCATAACACTAATAAACACAGGATGATGCAAGGATCCAGGTACTTATTCATTTATATATTCATTCAACAAGCACGTGTGGAACACTTCAGACATTAACCTAGGAGCAATGAAAAGGAGAAACAGTAGGTTTTTAAGCCCGGGCCCTATGGAAGTTATCAATTTATTGCCAGATATACACTTATAAAGATGGGCAAGAAGCCTGTCTGAAGCTAAGTAGTGATGGCAGCCAGAATTCTTCAAAAAATGGATGTTGGGCCGGGAGTGGCGGGTCATGCCTGGAATTCCAGCACTTTGTGAGGCCAAGGTGGAAGGGTCACTTGAGCCCAGGAGTACAATCCTGCAGTGAGCTATGATTGTGCCACTGCCTGCCATAGCCTAGGTGGCAGAATAACATCCTGTCTCAAAAACATCAAACTAACAAAAGACTGTTAAGGGCAGAGCAAGAGAAAGTTAATAGACTAGAATGCATACAGTGATTCTTTTTAGTGGTGGTGAAATTAGGGGTGTACTTAAAGATGACCATCTTCAGGGGGAAGGCATAATATATGTAGTGGGAGAACAAAAGATTTAAAAGGAACTACAAAAGGAAAAGATTCACAGGATCTGGTAACTATTTGGGTGAGGAGTGGAGGAAGGGTAGTGGCAGAAGGCAAAAGACAGGAAAGATAGACCTGGAGAACGTTATGCTAAATGAAATAAGCCGGATATTTTAGGATCTAAAAAAACCAACCTCATAGAAGCAGAGAGTGGAAGAGGTTACCAGGGATTGCAGAGAGGGGGAAATGGGGATGTGATGGTATAACAAAATTTCAGTTATACAAGATAAATTCTGTAGATCTGCTACAAAGCATAGAACCTACAGCTAACAAGACAATACTTAAAATTTCTAAGAGGGTGTACCTTACGTTAAATGCTCTTATAAAAAAAAAACCCAAATCCAAAAAAAAAAAAAAATAGTAAAAGTAAAAGAAGTGGGAAGAAGCTTTAAGAAGTGATGAATATATTCATGGCTTTGAAAGGATCTACTTTCACAGATGTACACTTTCCCCAAACTCAAGATACATATATACCATAAGGACAGCTTTTATATGTCAATCATTCCTCAGTAAAGTGGTTCAAAATAAATAAGTTTAAGAAAATGACAACTAGAAATAAAATTCGTCTGTGAATTATGGACTGGGACAGTAGGAGATTGGTGGTGGATTTATCAGAATTAGGGCGGTTAGTGGAAGAAGAGCCATAGCAAGATGGTTCCTCACAGTCCAGGCTTGGTGCCCGCTGGGGTTAGCCTGGAGATGTGGGAGGCAGCCACACAGTACTGGTGGACAGTCCCTGAGATGGCAGATGGCTCTGAGGACCCACGCAGAGCAGGAGAGGGAATGCTTGGTGGGAAACAAGACCTTTTGAAGACCCACACTGGGCTTCCCAGCCTCCCAGGAGTAGGTCCAGGTCCATCAACACCACATCCGGTTAGAGGACTCCCTAATTCCTCCTTGTACCCAGTATAAAAACTCCCTAGCTTTCATAGTTTGCCCAAAAGAATTTAGGAGTTTTGCAAAAACAACCAACTTTTACTGGAGAAAACTAATAACAATAGGGCAATTTTAAAAGCCTGACAATAAAGGTGTTTTCAGACTGTAATCTGTTCATTGAAATGGAAATATAACGAGAGCCTGTATGCAGATCAGGCCGCCTGTGGTCCTGGCCCACTGGCTCGGATTCATCTTCTTTGACATATGTACACTGTTTTCTCAAGCCTGCTTGTTTCATAATCTTTAATAGCCTGGAGAAGGTTGGAAAAGTGATGTTTCCTCCCCCCATTGTTTTAAAATAGCATCTTAAGGTCTCTGTGGGGGCACACGCAGAGATCTACTGTGAGAATGAGGAAATTAATGACCCTCCACAGCACTAAAATCTTCAGTTGAAGTATGTCAGAAATCTACAAAAGAAAATATTCATATGGGCATTTTTTTCCTGGTCTGCTTTGTGTGTTTTCCACAGTGAGGGTATATTACATTTTCAATAGGTAAAAAATAAATTACATTTAAAAGTAATTAGAATAAAGTGCTTAAATATTTATCTAATGCAAAGGAGAATAATCAAGTTATCTTGTGTAAAAAATAACATTTTTGCTTCTGCAGAGGAGTCATGCATTTCCTATAGGTAGTCCGGGGTACATTTGAGAGAAGTCTGTTATTTCTTGCATTATTTGGTATATACACCATTAGAGAGACTTGAAGAAGGCTGTTACTGATTAAATATTTATCAGTAAAAGCTGGACAGCAACCCAACCACCTCTTAAACATTCAAATAAGTGGCAAAAGTGTCCCAGCAGAGAGAAACACAGGGAAATTATGTAAGATGGCATTTCTAGCTTCTTCTTCAATGCATCCCTTATGATCCCTGGAAAACTAGCGATCATTTGGTTTGTAATATATTCTGCACCTCTATCTTTCAAAGCCTCTACTTAGAAAATCCTCCACATTCACTGGCATTGAGGAACTAATTTCCTGTTTTTGGAAAACCAAGGTAACATTCCCTCAAAATATATTTTTTAAAAAGAGTGAGGAGTTCCGAGAAGTGGCATGCGCTGATTCTTTGCCCATCACCCAACTTGAAATCATTGGATACGTGCACACCAGTAGCAATATCCGTACTACCACAAATACTGTAAAAATGACTAAGTCACCCTGAGAGTGACTTACATTTTAACAGAAAAGATAAGCTAGTCACACAAACAATTGGAACAATAGAAGGATCCTATGACAGGTGCCCTAGATCTTCAAAGAAAGTGCAGAGCGTAGGGCATGATTGTATTTTACTGGGGAAGCTGGAGAAATTTTCACTTAAGAATTGGTTAAAGTATCTGAATTAGGGGAAAATGTTTCCAAAAGCAGGCTGTTATGGCAGACAGGGAAGGGCATCCAGGCAGGAGAAAGAAGATAAACAGAAATCAAGTTCAGATCTGGGAGGGACCTAGAGCTTTCACACTGATCACAGCACTCTTTAAGCAAAGGAATACCAAAGTGTTTTTTTTGTTTGTTTGTTTGTTTGTCTGTTCATTTGTTTGTTTGTTTGAGAGAGAGCCTCAAGCTGTGGCCCTGGGTAGAGTACTGTGGCATCACAGCTCACAGTAACCTCCAACTCCTGAACTCAAGCGATTCTCCTGCCTCTGCCTCCCAAGTAGCTGGGACTACAGGTGCCTGCCACAATGCCTGGCTATTTTTGGTTGCAGCCTTCATTGTTGTTTGGCGGACCCGAGCTGGATTTGAACCCGCCAGCTCAGGTGTATGTGACTGGCGCCTTAGCCACTTGAGACATAGGTGCCAAGCCCACCTTGATCCCCAAACCAGGAAAAGACCCAACAAGAAAAGAAAATTATAGACCAATATCACTAATGAATATTGATGCAAAAATATTCAACAAAATCCTAGCAAACAGAATCCAGCAAATACATCAAACAAATTATACATCATGACCAAGTGGGTTTTAGCCCAGGGTTTCAAGGCTGGTTCAATATACATAAATCTATAAATATAATTCAGCATATAAATAAATTAAAAAACAAAGACCATATGATTCTCTCAATTGATGCAGAAAAAGCTTTTGATAATATCCAGCATCCCTTCTTGATCAGAACACTTAAGAAAGTGGGTATAGTAGGGACATTTCTTAAACTGATAGAAGCCATCTACAGTAAACGTACAACCAATATCATATTGAATGGAGTTAAATTGAAACCATTTCCACTCAGATCAGGAACCAGGCAAGGTTGCCCATTGTCTCCACTGCTCTTTAACATCATAATGGAAGTTTTAGCCATTGCAATTAGGCAAGAAAAGGCAATTGAGGGTATTCATATAGGATCAGAAGAGATCAAACTTTCACTCTTCACAGATGATATGATTGTATATCTGGAAAACACCAGGGATTCTACTACAAAACTCTTAGACGTGATCAAGGAATACAGCAGTGTATCAGGTTACAAAATCAACACTCACAAATCTGTAGCCTTTATGTGTACCAACAATAGCCAAGCTGAAAAAACAGTCAAGGACTCTATTCCATTTACAGCAATGCCAAAGAAGATGAAATATTTGGGAATTTACCTGACAAAGGATGTGAAAGATCTCTATAAAGAGAACTATGAAACTATAAGGAAAGAAATAGCTGAACATGTCAACAAATGGAAAAACATACCATGCCCATGGCTGGGAAGAATCAACATTGTCAAAATGTCTATATTATCCAAAGCAATATACAATTTTAATGCAATCCCTATTAAAGTTCCATTATCATATTTTAAAGATCTCCAAAAAAATAATACATCATTGTATATGGAATCAGAAAAAACCTCGAATAGCCAAGATGTTACTCAGAAATAAAAACAAAGCAAAAGGAGTTACGCTTCCAGACCTCAGAATATACTATAAATCGATAGTGATCAAAACAGCATGGTACTGGCACAAAAACAGAGAGGTAGATGTATGGAACAGAATAGAGAATCAAGAGATGAACCCAGCTACTTACTGCTATTTGATCTTTGACAAGCCAATTAAAAACATTCAGTGG
>CAUYRH010096557.1:0-12333 GCA_963574655.1 Perodicticus potto
TTTTTTTTTTTTTTTGAGACAGAGCCTCAAGCTGTCACCCTGGATAGAGTGCCATGGCATCACAGCTCACAGCAACCTCCAATTCCTGGGCTCAAGCGAGTCTCCTGCCTCCGCCTCCCAAGTAGCTGGAACTACAGGCACCCACCACAACGCCAGGCCATTTTTTGGTTGCAGCCGTCATTGTTCTTTGGCGGGCCCAGGCTGGATTCGAACCCGCCAGCTCAGGTGTATGTGGCTGGCGCCTTAGCCGGTTGAGCCACAGGCGCCAAGCCTGCTTGTTTTTTTTGTGTGTCTTATGACAGCTCTGATGATGGTCATTCCAGAAAAAGAGTTCCAAAATTGCTTTGAAGTGTGAAGGTGCTGGTTTCAGTGTATTCCTTCCCAAGGGAGGTACCTTGAAGGTGACCATGGTGATATTGAGCAATAAGGTATGTGGCACTTTTTCTAGGATGAGTTCCTGAACTCATTTGTTAGATCTCCTACGGTCATAACCATAGACTATAAACTTGCAAATTGAGATGGTGAGTTGAAGACTCATTTGAGACCCACCCCACCTCACCCCGACCCTGTACCTGTGTCCTTCTTCTTCTCGTGATAAGTGTAGACAGCTCCTGCAGTGCAGTTCTTGCCGTGCCTTGTCATCTTGAAGGAGGAAGGGGCAGTTGCAAGGCTGTAGTGACCAGAGGTGATCTACACCCCCTCAACGGGAAAGGTGGGAGGGGCACCCGTCACGTGTCTTTCTGTAAGTCCTCTTTCCAGGTTTACTTGAACTCACTTATATACCAAAATGCAACCTAAAAGAACAAAAGAGTAATTTGCAGGTAAGTGGGCAGGAGACCAGGGTTCGAATGCCACTACTACTTCTGACTAGTTGAGACAGCAACTTGCCATTTAATGAACCAGGAAAAAGGATGTCATGGCAGATCTGACTTTTGGCATATTGGTGTAGGGTAGGAGGGGCCACCATTGTTGATGAAGCCACTTCTCCTTCTTTTCCCTTCCCGTCTATGCATACCCAGACTGAAGCCAAGAGGTGAACACAGATCAGTGATTGGCTCAACTTAACTCAATCAGTGATTGGATCGAGTAATTTGCCCTGATTGGGTCTTGGAGGGGCCAATCAGAAGACAAGTCAAAGTTGGGCTCTAAGTAAAAGAGCTGCCAAGCCCACGCTCACTTCAGGTACACTCGGAAGGGAAGACCCCCGCCCTTGGAATGGAGTTCCGTTTTTTTTTTTTTGAGACAGAGCCTCAAGCTGTCCATGGCATCACAGCTCATAGCAACCTCCAATTCCTGGGCTCAGGCGAGTCTCTTGCCTCCGCCTCCCAAGTAGCTGGGATTACAGGCCCCAGCTACAACGCCCGGCTATTTTTTGGTTGCAGCCGTCATTATTGTTTGGTGGGCCCAGGCTGGATTCGAACCTACCAGCTCAGGTGTATGTGGCTGGTGCCTTAGCCCATTGAGCCACAGGTGCCGAGCCGGAATGGAGTTCCTTTAAAAAAATAAAACAAGGCTCAGCGCCTGTGGCTCAAGCGGCTAAGGTGCCAGCCATGTACACCTGAGCTGGAGGGTTTGAATCCAGCCTGGGCCTGTCAAACCACAACGATGGCTGCAACCAAAAAAAAAAAATGGCCGGGCGTTGTGGTGGGCGCCTGTAGTCCTAGCTACTTGGGAGGCAGAGGCATGAGACTCACTTGAGCCCAGGAATTGGAGGTTGTTGCTGTGAGCTATGATGCCACTGCACTCTATCCAGGGTGATAGCTTGAGGCTCTGTCTCAAAAATAAAAATAAAAATAAAATAAAACAAAAGAAAATAAAACAAACAAAAAGGATAAAAAACAGCCAGATGCTGTGGCTCACGCCTGTAATCCTAGCACTCTAGGGAGGCCTAGGTGAGTGGATTGCTTGAGCTCAAGAGTTTACCAGTCTGAGCTAGAGTGAGACTCCGTCTCTCAAAGTAGCTGGGCGTTGTGGTGCCTGTAGTCCTAGCTCCTTGGGAGGCTGAGGCAAGAGAACCATTTGAACCTAGGAGTTTGAAGTTGCTGTGAACTATGACGCCACAGCACACATACCGAGGGTGACAAAGTAAGAGATTGTCTCAAAAAACCAAAAAAACAGATAGGGAACTTATTTTTTAAACTTCCCATGATTCCATTCCTAGGCCCCAAGAACCAAAAAATAAAAGATCAGCAATTCTCAAAGAGTATGATCCTAGGACTTCTGGGGTCTCCTAAAACATTTCTAGGCAATCCTCAAGGTCAAAACTCTTATAATACTAAGATATCATTTGCCTTTTACAATCTCATTCTCTCACAAGTATTCAGTGGACTTTTCCAGAGGCCCTGTGAGGTATGATACTGTAACACTAAATTCCTGGTAATTTGTTACAGCAGCAATAGTAAAGCAATATAGTTATCAGGGGAATGCAAATTAGAACTTCACTGAGACACTTCTACACACCCAATGAAAGGGTTGCAATTAGATAGGTGGGTACAGGTGAGTGTGGGGACCTCCTGGGACTCTCATCTATTGCTAGGGGATGGGGTGGGTATAGGTCGTTGTAACCACTTTGCAAACCAATTGCTAGTATCTAATCAAGTCTGGCATATGGTTCGGTGCCTGTAGCTCAAGCGGCTAGAGCGCCAGCCACATACACTGGAGCTGGTGGGTTCCAATCCAGCCCAGGCCCGCCAATGACAACTACAACCAAAAAATAGCCGGGCATTGTGGCAAGTGCCTGTAGTCCCAGCTACTTGGGAGGCTGAGGCAAGAGAATCTCTTAAGCCCAAGAGTTAGAGGTTGCTGTGAGCTGTGACTTGACGGCACTCTACCCAGGGCGATAGCTGGAGACTCTGTCTCAAAAAAATAAAAATAGGCTCAGTGCCTGCGGCTCAACGGGCTAAGGCGCCAGCCACGTACACCTGAGCTGGTGGGTTTGAATCCAGCCTGGGCCCACCAAACAACGACGGCTGCAACCAAAAAACCACCGGATATTGTGGCGGGTGCCTGAAGTCCCAGCTACTTGGGAGGAGGAGGCAGGAGACTCGCTTGAGCCCAGGAATCGGAGGCTGCTATGAGCTGTGATGCCACAGCACTCTATCCAGGGTGACAGCTTGAGGCTCTGTCTCAAAATAAATAAATAAATAAATAAATAAAGTCTGGCATATGCCAACCCCATGCGCCAGTAAATCTTCTTCTGTGTAGATACCTAACAGGCAGGTGAACCTCGGCTTACCACAGGCTACAAATTAAAGAATGTTTAGAGCTGCCCTGTTCAAAATAGCTCATTAACTGGAAACTACCCAAATGCCCATCAGCGTGGAACAGATAAAGAAGTAGGGCACAGTCACATGATGGAAATACCCAGCAATAAGAATAAGCTGGTAGCGCCAGCCACATACACCTAGGGTGGCGGGTTCAACCTGGCCTGGGCCTGCTAAGCAACACTGACAACTGCAATCAAAAAATAGCTGAGTGTTGTTTGAGCACCTGTAGTCCCAGCTATTTGGGAGGTTGAGGCAAGAGAATCATTTAAGCTCAAGAGTTAGAGGTTGCTATGAGCTGTGACGCCACAGCACTCTACCCAGGGCGACAGCCACATACACCTAGGGTGGTGGGTTCAAACCTGGCCGGGGCCTGCTAAGCAACAATGAATACTGAAACCAAAAAATAGCTGGTGTTGTGGCTAGCACCTGCAGTCCCAGGTACTTGGGAGGCTGATGCAAAAGAATCGGTTAAGCCCAAAAGTTGGAGGTTGCTATGAGCTGTGACGCCACGGCACTCTACCCAGAGTGAAGCTTGAGACTGTCTCAAAAAAAAAAAAAAAAAAATGAAAGAAAGAACAAGCTGCCAGGTTCAGTGGCTTACACCTGTAATCCCAGCACATCAGCACATGCAAGTGTCTGACATGCGCCCTCTAGACTGCAGACCCCTGGGCGTGGAACAGGTCATGCCCATCCTGTGGCCTAGATCCTTGGTAAAGACTTGCTAAATGAATAGCCATTGCCTGACCTGTCTAGGCCTTGGTTTCTTTTTCTTTTTTTTTTTTTTTGAGACAGAGCCTCAGGCTGTCACTCTGGATAGAGTGCTGTGGCATCACAGCTCACAGCAACCTGCAATTCCTGGGCTCAAGCGAGTCTCCTGCCTCCGCCTCCCAAGTAGCTGGGACTACAGGCACCCGCCACAACGTCCAGCCATTTTTTGGTGGCAGCCGTCATTGTTGTTTGGTGGGCCGGGGTTGGATTCAAACCCGCCAGCTCAGGTGTATGTGGCTGGCACTTTAGCCGGTTGAGCCACAGGCGCCGAGCCTAGGCCTTGGTTTCATCATCTGTGAAATAGGCAGACAGGGCCAAATTAGAGGACACTGTGGGGTACCTAGGAGATGTGTGCAGAATTCTTTCTTTTTTTTTTTTTTTTTTGCAGAAACAGGGTCTCACTTTATCGTACTCAGTAGAGTGCCATGGCATCACACAGCTCACAGCAACCTTCAACTCCTGGGCTTAGGGAACTCTCTTGCCTCAGTCTCCTGAGTAGCTGGGACTACAGGCGGCCGACACAATGCCCAGCTATTTTTTGTTACAGTTGGGCCGGGGCGGGGTTTGAACCCGCCACCCTCAGTATATGGGGGCAGTGCCCTACTCACCGAACCACAAGCACCATCCAGAATTCTTTTTTTTTCTGAGACAGAGTCTCACTTGGTCACCCTTGGTAGATTGCCATGGCATCTTAGCTCACAGCAACCTCCAACTCTTGGGCTTAAGTGTTTCTCCTGCCTCAGCCTCCCAAGTAGCTGAGACTACAGGAGCCCGCCACAATGCCCAGCTATTTTTACTGTTGTTGTTGCAGTTGTCATTGCTTTTTTTTTTTTTTTGCAGTTTTTGGACGGAGCTGGGTTTGAACCCGCTACCTCCAGCATATGGGGCCGGCACCCTACTCCTTTGAGCCACAGGCGCCAACTTGTTTTTTTGTTTTTTTTTTAGCTGGCTGGGCTGGGTTTGAACCCACCAGCGTTGGTTTATGTGGCCAGCACGAATTCTTAAGAAGTTTACTTAGGGCTCAGCGCCTGTGGCTCAACGGGCTAGGGCGCCAGCCACGTACACCTGAGCTGGCGGGTTCGAATCCAGTCTGGGCCCGCCAAACAACAATGACGACTGCAACCAAAAAATGGCTGGGCGTTGTGGCGGGCACCTGTAGTCAGTCCCAGCTACTTGGGAGGCAGAGGCAGGAGACTCGCTTGAGCCCAGGAATTGGAGGTTGCTGTAAGCTGTGATGCCACGGCACTCTACCCAGGGTGACAGCTTGAGGCTCTGTATCAAAAAAAAAAAAAAGAAGTTTACTTAGAAGTGTGGGCGAGGTGCCTCACACCTGTAATCCTAGCACTCTGGGAGGCCAAGGTGGGTGGATTGCCTGGTTCCAGATCAGCCTGAGCCAGAGCGAGACCTCTTCTCTAAAAATAGTGAGGCATTATGACAGGCAACCATAGTCCCAGCTACTCGGGAGGCTGCGGCATGGGGATTGCTTGAGCCCAAGAGTTTGAGGTTGCTGTGAGCTGCGATGCCATGACACTCTCTACCAAGGGCTACAAAGTGAGATTCTGCTTCAAAAAAAAAAGGGGCGGTGCCTGTGGCTCAAAGGAGTAGGGCACCAGCCCCATATGCTGGAGGTGGCGGGTTCAAACCCAGCCCCGGCCAAAAAGTGCAAGAAAAAAAAAAAAAGAACAAGCTTATTCTCACACCAGCAGCATGGCTGAATCTCACAAACACTATGCTGTATGAGAGATGACAGACACCAAAGAAAACTTACCATGTGATTCCATTTACATGAAGTTCAAAAATTCAAAAGAGTAATCATAGCGTTATAAGTTGGTTTCTTTAGGAGGGTGAAGTGACTGGGAGTGGGCACAAGGTGGCCTCTGGGAGGCTGAAAATGTTCTGTGTCCTGATCTGAGTGTTAGTCACATGGGTGTTCACTATGAAAAGTCACCAGCCTGGACAGTTATGCTTTCTGAGCTTCCCTGTACATGTACCAGGAATGCTGAAGGAAACCCCATGGCACCCATGCCATCTGTATGTGGCTGTAGCGTTGTCCCTTCATGATGTTTCCTCTTTAACACCTACGGACAGATATCCATATGCAAGAAATAGCTCTATGCCCCATGTCATTTAGCATGTGTGTGAGGGTATTTGGGGGATAAATCCTTAAAAGTGGAATCACTGGCTTGAAGGATATTTGCATTTAAAATCTGGCTAGAATTTGAAGTTTTCACACAAACTGTACAGGTCGATATACCTGTGACATCATGGGAAAACCATTCCTCACACCTTCACCAGAGTTTCCTGTGACTGACACCCAGCTGTACCCAGGTCAGGGAGGCACCTTCAGCAGCACACTACAGAAAATATGGTGCTGGTGGCAGAGTGGGAGAAGATATTTGTAAAGTCTACAGTCAACAAGGGATTAACATCTAGAACAGTCAGGAATGCAGGCGTTCCTAGAAATCACAGAAATATGTACAATCTCTCAGTCAAAACCACAGGGCTTATGGAGAAAACAGCATCTCAGCACAACATTCAAAACCTCTCTCAGTGATGCTCAGAGAAAAAGACAGGGGCCAGGCAAAGAGGCTGTAATCCCACCACTTTGGGAGGTGCAGGAGGATTGGTTGAGGCCAGGAGTTTGAGAACAGCCTGGGCAATGTAGCAAGACCTAGTTTCTATGAAAAAAAAAAATTAGTTGGGTGTGGTGGTACTTGCCTATAGTCCCAGCTACTTAAGAGGCTGAGGCAGAGAGGTTGCTGTGAGCTGTGATGCCACAGTGCTCTATCCAGGGTGATAGCTTGAGGCCCTGTCTCAAAAAAAAGATGCTTGGTCAGCGCCTGTGGCTCAATTGGCTAAGGCGCCAGCCACATACACCTGAGCTGGCGGGTTCGAATCCAGCCCGGGCCGCCAAACAACGACGACTGCAACCAAAAAATGGCTGGGAGTTGTGGCGGGCGCCTGTAGTCCCAGCTACTTGGGAGGTGGAGGCAGGAGACTCGCTTGAGCCCAGGAATTGGAGGTTGCTGTGAGCTGTGATGCCACAACACTCTATCCAAGGTGACAACTTGAGGCTCTGTTTAAAAAAAAAAAAAGAGGCTGAGGCAGGAGGATGGCTTGAGCCTAGGAGCTTGAGGCTATAGTAAGCTAAGATCTCACCACTGTACTTCAGCCTGGAGAACAGAGTGAGACTCTATGTCTAAAAAAATAAATAAAGGCTCAGCGCCTAGAGCTCAGCGTCTAGGGCGACAGCCACATACACCGAGCTGGTGGGTTCGACCCCAGCCCAGGCCTGCCAAACGACAATGACAACTACTACCAAGCTACTTGGGAGGCTGAGGCAAGAGAATCACTTAAGCCCAAGAGTTGGAAGTTGCTGTGAGCTGTGACGCCACGGCACTCTACCAAGAGTGACATAGTTAAGACTCTGTCTCAAAAATAAATAAGTACAAATAAAATAAAAAATAGGAAAAACATCGGAACTTAATACAAAAAGGGAGGGTGGTTTTGCACATATTAAATGGTTAAAAATTATCTCTACACTCCAAAAGATATGGCATCTGATCTTGACAAATTATATTTTAAGTTTGCTGTGGAGACAGGCACTGGAAAGAGTGGATATCTTTTTTTTTTTGAGACAGAGCCTCAAGCTGTCACCCTGTATAGAGTGCTGTGGCATCACAGCTCACAGCAACCTCCAATTCCTGGGTTCAAGCGAGTCTCTTGCCTCCGCCTCCCAAGTAGCTGGGACTACAGGCGCTCGCAACAACGCCTGGCCATTTTTTGGTTGCAGCCGTCATTGTGTGGTGGCCTGGGCTGGATTCGAACCCGCCAGCTCAGGTGCACGTGCTGGTGCCTTAGCCCGTTGAGCCACAGGTGCCAAGCCAAGAGTGGATATCTTGTTTGTCATTGTGAGGAGGCAGAAGGAGAGTTAGCTGAAATCTGATAAAAAGTTCTCAACCAGATGTGGATGGATGTGGTTCCTAACACACATGGGGGAACTGAGGCAGTGGGAGATATGTGTGTGTGTGGTTTGTGTATTGTTAGATGCTCATTTCAGCTCAGTGCAGTTTCCTAGACTCCCCTAGGCTTTCTTATGGATGTGTGTGAGCAAATGTGAAAGTTACATGATGCTCAAATTGTTCCCTGACGTATCAATTGCATGGGAATAAAGCTGCCTTTTTTTTTTTTTTTTTTTTGAGACAGAGTTTCACTTTGTCACCCTCGGTAGAGTGCCATGGCATCATAGCTCACAGCAACCTCAAATTCCTGGGCTTAAGTTATTCTCTTGCCTCAGCCTCCCAAGTAGCAGGGACTACAGGCCCCCACTATAATGCCCAGCTATTTTTAGAGATGGGGGGGTCTCTCTCTTGCTCAGGCTGGTCTCGAACCTATGAGCTCAGGCAATCCATCTGCCTTGGCCTCCCAGAGTGCTAGGATTACAGGCATGAGCGACTGTGCCCAGCCAAATCTGCCTTTTCAAAGCAAGTGTTATAGCAGAACCGACAGTAGCGGAACTCCAGCAAATCAACAAAAAACACAGCTACCCCAAGAGAAAAATGAGCAAAAGATATGAGAGGCAGAAGAAATGTAAAGCCCAACACGCACAGGAAGAGGTATTCAAATTTTGACTCCAGGGAGGTGTTAGTTGATACCTATTATCAGGCCCTCTGGAGAAACTTTGAAAGCTGGATAAGACCAAGGCTTGGTGAAGTTGTGGGGGTCATAGGAACCCTTAGGTAATGCTGATGGGAGTGTGGACAGGCTCATGGAATACAAGGTGCTGCTACAGGTCTTAAGGAGGCTGTGCAGAAGATCCAGAAGTTGGGGCAGGAGGCACAAACCTGGGCTCCACAAACTAGAAAGCAAGTGCCTCTTTATCGCCCCCTTCTGGTTACTTTAAAAAGCTTGCTTTTCACATTTAAAACTTGCGGCACAAACCTCTCGGAGCTACAGAGCTCTCTCTCCCCCTACTGGCGTCTTCTCAGAAATCAATTTTGTTTTTGGGTATACTTACACAGAATGAAACCACAGACTCTTAAGAATTTGATGAGCTTTGACAAATGTTTACACCCTGGAAACACAAAGGAGCTACAGAACGTTTCTACTGCCCTAGAAAGTCCCCTCGTGCCCCTTCCTGGCAAATTTTCCCCAGGGGTGGCCATGGTGTTGCTTATAGAAGCTGACCTTGATGAAATGCCCCAACTCAACCCATGTCCCCCCAGACACCCCTCCCACCCCCGAGTCAAGTAGCGTTCAGCACCGACTGCCTGCCTGGCTCGCCTGGCTCACCTGCCATCATTCCCCAGCCCCCACCATCCGCCACTCACGAAGGTCACGTTGACCTCCTCATGGACACATTCCCCACTCTATTCTTAGTTGTCAACTGCTTTGACCTTCTGTGGTATTTGGCACTGGACATCTCTGCCTTCCCAGAGATGAGCTAGCTGAGTGTTTTGTGGCCAAGAACAGAGGTTTCTACGTGGTTGGGGAATCACCTTCCAAGAGTGAGAACAGCTAGAGAGGGGGCACTTTTTCTCTTTGAGGGAAGATAATGAAAACAGTCACAAGGAACCTGGCATCATCCCGGACAGTGTGTCAGCTCTTCAAGTCCCCAACCTCATCAATCCTCCAAGCTCAACCACCCTCTGAAGTGCACGCCATTATCATCTCAACCGGAGGCTTAGAGGTGAAGCCATTTGCCTAGGGCAGTGGTTCTCAAAGTGGGGTCCAGGTACCCCAGAGGTCCCTAGGAGATTTCCAGGGAGTCCACACAATGATTTCCATAATAACATTATTTGCCCTTTTTTTTTTTTTCTGAGGGAGTCTCACTATGTTGCCCTCCGTAGAGTGCTGTGGCATCACAGCTCACAGCAAATCCAACTCTTGGGCTTAAGGGGTTCTCTTGCCTCAGCCTCCCAAGTAGCTGGGACTACAGACGCCTGCCACAATGCCTCGCTATTTTTTTGTTGCAGTTGTCACTGCTTAATGTCATTGTTCAAACCCACCAGCCCCATTGTATGTGACTAGCGCCCTAACCACTGAGCTATGGGTGCCGAGCTCTTTCTTAAGTTTTGAAAAGGTCTCTATTACACTAAGTGAAAGAAACCAGGCACAAAAGGCCATATATTGTATGACCCTATTGATATGAAATGTCCAGAATAGGCAAACCCACAGCGGCAGAAAGTAGATTAGCGGTTGCCACAGGATGGGAGGTGGGGGAGTGATTTTTTTTTGTTTGTTTGTTTTATCGTCCTCAGTAGAGTGCCATGGCATCACACAGCTCACAGCAACCTCCAACTCCTGGGCTTAGGCGATTCTCTTGCCTCAGCCTCCTGAGTAGCTGGGACTACAGGTGCCCGGCACAACGCCTAGCTATTTTTTTGTTGCAATTTGGCTGGGGCCGGGTTTGAACCCGCCACCCTTGGTATATGGGGCCAGTGCCCTACCCACTGAGCCACAGGCACTGCCCTGGGGGGAGTGATTGTTAATGGGCACAAAGTTTATATTTTGGGGGTGATGAAAATATCCTGGAATCTGGAAGTGGTAAGGGATAAAACATACTAAATATACTAAAACTGACTTTGGGGCAGACAAGGTGGCTCATGACTGTAATCCTAGCACTCTGGGAGGCGGAGGTGGGTGGATAGCTTGAGCTCATGGGTTTGAGACCAGCCTGAGCAAAAAGCAAGACCCCAGTCTCTACTAAAAATAGAAAAACTGAGGCAAGAAGATTATTTGAGCCCAAGGTGGAGGTTGCTGTGAGCTATGATGCCATGGCACTCTACCCAGGGTGACAGACAGCTTGAGACTCTGTCTCAAAAAAAAAAAAAAGAAAAACTGACTTTGTATGCTTTATTTATTTATTTATTTTTGAGACATAGTCTCAGTCTGTCACCTGGGTAGAGTGCTGTGGCCTCATCAAAGTTCATCCCAACCTCAAACTCTTGGGCTCAAGCAGTCCTCTTGCCTCAGTCTCTTGAGTAGCTGGGACTATAGGCACCTACCACGATGCCTAGCTAATTTTCTATTGTTAGTAGAGACCAGGGTCCCACACTCTTGCTCAGGCTAGTCTTGAACTCTTGAGCTCAAGCAATCCACCCACCTCAGCTTTCCAGAGTGCTAGGATTACAGGCCTGAGTCACCACACCCGGCCATTTGTATGCTTTGAATGGGTAAATATTTTTTTTTAGAGACAGAGTCTCACTTTGTTGCTCTTGGTAGAGTGCAGTGGTGTCACAGCTCACAGCAACTTCCAGCTCTTGGGCTTAGGCGATTCTCTTGCCTCAGCCTCCCGAGTAGCTGGGACTACAGGCGCCCACCACAATGCTAAATGGGCAAATTTTATGGTATATGCATTCTGGCACCAGTGATGTTTTTAATATCTCCACTTTAATTTCTGATACGGCAAGTATTAATCTCTGTAACTTATATAAACTAAAACTCTTTGGAGTCCTCAATAATTTTTAAGATCTGAGACCAAAAAGCGTGAGAACCTCTGGCCAAGAGCTACCAGGTGGCAGGGCCAGGATTTCCAAACTCAGGAAGCCAAGCTTCACTCACCACATTATACTGTCTCCTCAGTAAGGCCAATTTCAAAATAGAAAACAGAACTACTGCCATCTGCTGTCACAAGCATTTCAAGAGGAAAAAACCAAAGAGCAGGAGCAACCAACATCAGCTATTGTTTATCACCATCTCCACTTTACAGGGGAGGGAACAGGCTCACAGAATCCCCTAGCTGGGAAGGAGCAGAGTCAAAATTTGAACTCAAGCAGCTAGGCTAGAGAGCCTGTCTTTTAACCAGGTGACAACTGTCAGTCCTCCTGTGGAAATCCTGTCCTTTTCCTCCTCCCAAGCTCCATTAAGATTTGCCTCTGTTGGGCAGCGCCTGTGGCTCATCAAGTAGGGCGCCGGCCTCATATACTGAAGGTGGCAGGTTCAAACTCAGCTTCGGACGAACAGCAAAAACAGAAAAATAGCCGGGCGTTGTGGCGGGTGCCTGTAGTCCCAGCTACTCGGGAGGCTGAGGCAAGAGAATTGCCTAAGCCCAGGAGTTGGAGGTTGCTGTGAGCTGTGTGACGCCACGGCACTCTACCGAGGGCGATAAAGTGAGACTCTGTCTCAAAAAAAAAAAAAAAAAAGATTTGCCTCTGTTGAGAAGCCTGATTCTCTAGGATAAGTTAGGTTCTCTTTGTACTTGACAATGCCTTGAGTTAACTCCACTATAGCCTCATTCCCCCTGGTGGCACCTGTAGCTCAATTGGCTAAGGCGCCAACCTCATACACCAGAGCTGGT
>CAUYRH010096558.1:0-17489 GCA_963574655.1 Perodicticus potto
TAGTGATTAAAAGGCCATGAAGGCTATGTTAAATAGTTCAATGAAAATATTTCAGATTGTATATAAAGTCAGCACATTGTGCCCCATGATTGCACCAATGTACACAATTATGATTTAATAAAAATTAAAAAAAAAAAGTAATGCTCTAACTTCTTTTCAATGACTATATAAAGCTATATACTTGTTTTTAATGACCATATAATATTTCACACCCCATCTTTGGAAATTTAGTTTGTTTCTAGGTTTGTTTGGAGTTTATGTTCTATTATAAATAACACTTGAAAGAACACTGTTGTGTTCTCTCATTTATTGCATTTTTTCCAATTATTTCCACAGGGTAAATTCCTGGGAAGGATACTGGTCATGCTTGGGGTATGCATGTGTCGAGGTAAGCCCCAGAAAGGGTACCCGCTTATGTCTCCTCCAGCCATGTAACTTTTACCACACCTTCCAATCAATGATTAGTGTCATTTTTTGAAAGATTCCCCCTCCTCTGTTTCCTTTTACACCTCTAATATCTTCTCTAATTCCATTTAGAACAATTTGGAGAAATTCTCCCATGCCATTGTGATAAACAAAGAAACAAAATAAGACTTCAGAAATGTCTTGAATGAGATGGAATAAGTAAAAATAACTATGACAGCAATGCAGTCTTCTTTCTCAGAAAAAAAAATCCTATCAATTTTTGTCTCAAGATTGTTTGGAATAATATCTAATGAAATCATAACCCTTTGCAATTTCATGATATTAAGAAGGGCTTGTTGGAAATGAGTCATTTGGTACACATTGGGAGTTTTATGGTTAGTTTAATGTCACTGAATTAAATTAAATTAAATTGTCACTTGCATGTCATTATGCTTTGATAAACCCTCCTCAGTCAGAAAGCTCTTAGTTCTGAGGAAAAATGTACAGTTCCCTCTAAGTTACAAGATCTATTAGACTAATTTATTGGGTGGAGAAACTGAAGCACAAAGCAGTAGACTCTCCAATAAAAGGAGTAAAACACATCATAAAACTATAAAGGTACCAAGGCCACCATGGAGGAAGAGAAAATGAACTTACGGAGTATTTTCATGTGCTGAAATCAGTCTTCTGCAATTACTAATAGATGCGATTACCCACATGCGCCAGCATTTTAAATGGGGTTTTGGCTTGGAAGTGACAATTGGTTTGGGAAACTCACCCTTGCGTTTTTTCCAACTTCCGGAAATCATACAAGTACATGATAAAGAAATGCTCCTTTATTAAATGGCTTTATTTTATGAAGGCAAAATCAGAAACAATAGTATTTCAAATATTACAAAATAAAGTATTGCAGAGAAGAATGTATGAAAAATCGAATACATTCAAGGATAATTCTTAAAGCATCTTTTTTATTGTCCTAACCATTCATGTATATTTTGAAGGAAATTAGGAAATCCCAATTACAAGGATGGACTGTGAAAGACTTCCTTCCAACATAACTTTTGCACAGCTACTTTATGATTTGCATATATTTTTTAAAGATTTACATAGAGTTTTACATTTCAAAGTACATGATTGACAATACCATTTTATGTACAATGTCATGCTCAGAAGATTTTCTTTTTAAAAAATAATTCCCTTTAAAATAATTTACACTTTAAACAATAGATCTCTCTTGGTTTTTATTTGCTCTTTTATCATGTATATTTTCTATGTGCCTTTATATCCAAATTTAGTACAATGAATATTTACTGAATAATAAGTTGGCACAAGATTCTGTGTCAGAGCTCAAAAGAATAAGAAGGATTGGGACAGAAATTAAGCTAGTGGCTCCAGGGGTTGGAGAGGTAGAATGAGGAGTAACTCTTCCCTGGGCATTGGGGTCTCCTCTTTGGATGATTAAAAAGTTCTGGAACTATGTAGTGGTGATGGTTGTATAGCACTGTTACTGTGCTAAATGCCACTCAATTGTCTACTTTCAAAGGAGTAAAGTGGCAACGTATATATTTTACCAGAATAAAAAAAAAAAATCAGGCAGAAAAAAGAAAAGGAACTAGTAGGGATAATGAAGGAGAGGCATAAATATTCAGCTTTAGAAGTTCATCTAATCATAAAATATATTTAAATTATCCTTCCAGTCTCACTATTGAGTTTATGCAGCAACTGTGTCTAATTCAATTTAAGAAGCATGTATTATTAGGGCAGTCATTTGACTTACGATTGCACAGGAATGCTGAAATGAGCCTTCTTTAGTCCTTGCCTTCAAGTAGCTTTCAATTTTAGGGTGACCAAAAATTGCTAATAAAATGTATAATTCAAGACAGAATGTCATGATGCTATACAACAAAGAGGAACATAGCATTAAGAAAGGGAAAAGGGTACTTAAATTAATTATTAGGCAAAGTGTGGGAGATGAGATAGGTTTGTACTTAGTATTTGAGGATGGGTATGATTTTGCTAATCTTATAAGATGGCAAACAAAGGTTAGTCCAGGTGAAAAGATGAAGTTGAGAAAAACGTGTAGCACCAAGAAATGAAAGGTAGCTTTAGTTACAGAGAGCACAGAGTGCCTGTGCTGGGCTGATGGGCACAGTTTAGAAGGCCAAAAAGCAGAAGTTAAGATTGCAGGATATCCATGGTAGCATAGGACTGAAGACGTTCAGAGTCTGAAGGTGACTTAGAAGTAATTTATTCTGATTATCCACCTGCAAAGTAGATCTTTTCCATAAAATCTGACAAATGGCCATTCAGCTTTCCTTGGAATCTTTCTAGTGACGCAGGAGTCACCGTATTCTAAGGACACCGTATTCTGCTGTTTAGATGGTTGAAATAGTCAGAGTTCTTATACTAATCAAAATTCTGCCTCTCCACAATATCTATCCATTTGTTTAGTTCTGCTTTCTGAAACTACACAAAGTAACATGAAATATTTCTTCCCATGTCAGCTTTTCTAGTGTTTGAATCAAGAAATATATTCTCCTTTTTTTCCCTCTTCTCTTTTCCAAATTAGATATTGCTGGGTCCTTTAACTGTTTCTCTTTTGACATACTACAATTCTAGTGAATCTGTTCTGTATAAATTCCTGTATCTATTTTTAACGTATCAATAAGTACTGAATTTATTTCTCTAGATTTGTTAGAGTAGCATCAATTCTGCTTCTAATGCAGCCTCAGCTTCTATTCAAGTTTCTGGCATGCACATCACCAAGTTGACATATGTTAAGCTTAGAGTCAACTAACACCTGTCTAAAATTGTTTTCGGTAAGTGCAAATAGTAGGTTACTTCTTTTCAATTTCATGCACGAGTGCTGAACTTCTAAATTTATCATTTAAAAATTTCACTGGGGTTACATTTAGCCTATAATTGTTAAAAATTTCACTGGGTTAGATTTGGCCTATACTGAGAAACTTTGGAATCTTACATATCAACAAATAGGGCTACACTTTTTGCATTTGTTAGTTAAAGTTCAAATTGTAGTTGAGCCCTTCATCCCAGGGGTGCACCACATACGTCTTACATTACTCCCATTAGGTAAACGCTAACCAATTCCGCTGTCTCCTCCTCCTCCCATTTTTCTCCTCCCTGCTTCCCCCACTTGAATTTAATTGTTTTGCTCTCCTGTGGGCATATAGTTGTTTACCTATTGGTCTCATATTACTATTGAGTATATTGGATACTTGCTTTTCCATTTTTGTGATACTTCCCTAAAAAGGAACGTTCTTCAACTCCATCCAGGTTAATGCAAAAGATGTAAAGCCTCCATCTTTGCATGGCTGAATAGTATTGCATGGTGTACACATACCACAGTCTATTAATCCATTCATGAGTTGATGGGCACTTGGGTTGATTCCAAGTCTTAGTGATTGTGAACTGAGCTGCAATGAACATTCTAGTGCAAATGTCTTCATGGTAAGAAGACTTTTTTCTTCTGAATAGATAACTAGTAATAGGATTGCAGGATCACATGGAAGGTCTACTTTTAGCTCTTTGAGGATTTTCCATACTTTTTTACATAGGGGCTGTATTAGTTTGCAGTCTCACCAACAGTGTAGAAGTGTTCCCTTCTCTCCACATCCACACCAGCATCTGCATCTTAGATAGTTTGTGATGTTTTTCTTACAGGGGTTAGGTGATATCTCAGAGTGGTTTTGATTAGTATTTCTCTGATGACTGTGGATGATGAGCATTTCTTCATGTGTTTGTTTGCCATTGGTCTATCTTCTTCAGAGAAGGTTCTGTTCGTGTCTCTTGGCCACTTGTAAATGGATTGTTTGCTCTTTTCTTGTTGATTAGTTTAAGTTGTCTGTAGATTCTTGTTATCACTCCTGCATCAGATTGGTAGCATGCAAAAATCTTCTCCTATTTTGAAGGTTGTCTATTTTGTTTTAGTTGTTATACCTTTGGCTGTACAGAAGCTTTTTATCTTGATCAAATCCCATTTATTTATTTTTGTGTTGCTGCAATTGCCAGCATGGTTTTCTTCATAAAATCTTTTCCCAGGCTGATATCAACAAGTTTTCCCCACTTTCTTCTAGAATCTTTATCATTTTTATCATTTCATGTCTTAAATTTGAATATTTTATCCAGCAATAGTCAACTTTTCTAAGTAGTGAAAGGTGTGGGTTCAGTTTCAGTCTTCAACATGTGAGTAACTGGTTCTCTCAGCATCGTTTATTAAATAGGGATGGTTTTCTCCAATGTATGCTTTTGTTTGGTTTGTGAAAGATCTAATGGTGATACGTGGCTGTTTTTTTCCTAGGTTCCCTTTTCTATTCCATAGATCTTTATCTCTATTTTTGTGCCAGTACCATGCTGTTTTTTTTTTTTTTTTAATCACTGTAGCCTTATGGTATAACCTGAATTCTGCTAATGTGATACCTCCAGAATTGTTTTTATTTCATAGAATTGCATTGGCTAGTCAAGATTTTTTATGGTTATATATGAAACAAATACTATTTTTTCAAGTTCTTCAAAGTATGACATTGGTACTTTGATGGGGATTGCATTAAATCTGTAGATAGCTTTGGTTAGTATGGACAGTTTAACAATGTTGATTCTTCCCAGCCATGAGCATGGTATGTTCTTTCACTTATTAACATCCTCTGCTATTTCTTTACTCAAGGCTTGGTAGTTTTCTCTATAGAGATCCTTCATATCCTTTGTTAGGTATATTCTCAGGTATTTCATTTTCTTTGAAGCTACTATGAAGGATTTTGTGTCTTTAATTCTTAGCTTGACTGTTACTGGTCTTTTTTTTTCCTTTTGTTAGAGAAGGGGGTCTTGCTATGTTGCTCAGGCTGGTCTTGAATTCCTGGACTTAAGCAATTGCCCCACATCTGCTAGGATTACAGGTGTGAGCCACCATGCCCAGCCCAAAATTTCAGATTTTAATTCTTTCATGAGGCATATTAGCCACATTAGCTACTCTACTACCTTCTTAACATTTATTAATGTAGTTAGCATGCCATTGATGTTGATATTCAAGGCATTAATAAGCTATTTCATAGAAAATTATGGGTGATAGAATTTTTAAAAAATCACTGAAATTTTTCCTCTGGGTAGACTTTGAATTAGTTATTAATTGGTCATCTCTGGAAATGGTCATTTAAATTCACTCGATTATATTTTTATTTTTCTAGCCAGCATTTTATTATTTTGCACACATATTTTTATTATGAAGCATATTTTAAAATGCATTGCTAAAATGAACATAATGGCTAGGAGCTCAGGGTTTGAAGTTAAAATTTGGGAACTGGAATTTTGTATAGTCAGCCGCCAGCTATCATCTTGGGCAAATTACTTATTTCTCTGTTTTTAGTTTCCTTGTCTATAAAATGTGTATAAAAATACTACCCACTTCAGAAGGTTGTCTTTGGATTAAATAAACTATTACTTAGAAATACTAAAAATAATAAGAAGATAACATTAATTATTACTATTTTTATCATAGTGATTTTTAAATGTCTACAAATTCTTTGATACTCCTCCCTTGAAAAGATTTGGACTACTTTCTTTCCCCTGGTGTGTGGACTGGGCTTACTGACTTCTAAAAAATAGACTGTGGCATTGTATTTCTACAAAAGCATCATGGCTATCTTCTTACTATCTCCTGGACAGCTCACTCTGGAGAAAGGTAGCTGCCATATCATGAAAAGTGTGTTAGGTTTTTATTTCTGTGCAACCAATTGCCACACATTTAGTAGTACCCATGTATCAGCTCATAGTTCTGTGGATCAGAATTCCAGTGTGGCATAGCTAGGTTTTCTGAGTATCTAATGGCTGAAGCCACAGAGTCAGGCATGCTGAGTTATCATCTGGAGGCACTAGGGAAAATCAGGTTTCAAACTCATTCTCATTGTTAGTAGAATTTAGTTCCTTATAGCAGTAACTCTGGGGTCCCCATTTTCTTGGTGGCTCTCAGCCTAGCCACTCTCAGCTTGCAGAGGCTGCCATATACCTTGCTGTGAGGACTTCTCCATCTTCAAGTCAGCATTAGCATGTTAAATATTTTCTATGCTTTGATTCTCTGACTTGCCCTTCTATTTCTAGTCCAAGAAAACGCTCAACCTTTAAAGGGCTCATTTGATTACATAAGGCCTGCTTGGATGGTCTTCCTGTCTTACAGTCATCCAATTTTGGGCCGTAATTGCATCTACAAAATCCCTTTACAGCAATACCCTATATACTATTTGATTGAACAACTGGAATGTGTGTGTACACTAGTGGCCAGGACTTGGGGGCATGTTAGAATACCACTTACCACAGGTACTAATTGGTCAAGCTGTGTTTCAAATCCAGGTAGTCAGGCTTCAGAGTCCATGCCTTTAACTAGTATATTAAACTAGTATGGCCATATTGTGGAGAGAATGGCACACCATGAGGAACTGAAATAATCTTCTATATACCTGAATATATATATACATACATACACACACACACACACATATATATTACATATATAGAGGTTTATTTACATATATGTTATGATCTTTTGTCAGCTATCAAGTATTTTTGAACAAGAACATCATATGATCAATAAATGCTTGCAGAAGGCTACTTAAGCACCACAAAGGAAAACTGGAAACATAGAGTTTGGGTTTGTATCCAACAGCCCAGGATGGAAATAATAATTGTCCCAAATTTTGAAGGTGACAGTATGAGTAGATAGGGAGATTGGATGGGAGATCATTGGTGAAATAGAATCTACTGGATTTAGCAAGTTGATTTACTGTCAGGTGTTGAAGGAGAGTCCTGGACTTTAGGGGTCAAGAGATATAAATATGAGAGACATAGAGATACACTTTGGGGAGTTATTCAGTGGTGATAATTGTTCAAGTTGTACATGGATGACATCCCATGGAAGCATGTAAGGAAAAAAAGTAGAGCTAAAAGAAGAATAGTAGGGGATACTGAAAAATAGAAGTGTAGTTTAGTAAAAAGTCAGAGAGAGAAAGAAAAGGAGAATCTTATAAAGTAGGAGAGTAGGAAGAGTTAAGTAGAAGAGAGTTTCAAGGAAGAAGGATGTAAGTAATATCAATTCATGTCCTGTTTTAAGGTTAGAAAAGATGAGTGCCAAGAAGTTAAATTACAATACATTTTAAAATAACTTGTAAAAATAAAAAGAAGGAGGTCGCCAGTATATTTCTAAATTCAGCAATCTGGGAAAGCTGAAATAGAAGATAAGTCAAATATGTTTCTCTTAAAGATGAGGACAATGCCCCCGTCTCCGGAAACCATTCTGATTATGATGTTCTTCCTTTTGGGAGCTAGAGAATACTGCAAGATTTTGAAGGGTGGCTAGTTAAATGTTTTTCTCAGTGAAGGCTGTTCATTTAGTTCACTGCCAAAAATAACAATGCTGCCTCTTAAGTGTTTCCTGAATTTAAAACCCTGGACACATAATTTGGATGTTGGTCACTCACTACAATGAAAGCCACCGTGATACTGTTCTACTGTCATTAGGGACATCTGACATCCATCCATCACAAACACTCATCACCTATTTGTCCAAGTCACCACTACCCATCAACCAAACTACCCTGGAATAACCTAGCTGAGCTTCTGGC
The DNA here is from genome assembly GCA_963574655.1 of Perodicticus potto. Taxonomy (NCBI): domain Eukaryota; kingdom Metazoa; phylum Chordata; class Mammalia; order Primates; family Lorisidae; genus Perodicticus; species Perodicticus potto. Next base: position 8,031 of record CAUYRH010096558.1, read on the forward strand.
AGCCTTAAGAGAAGAGGTACTATGACCTCCAAATGTAATAACATCAACCAAGAGTACAATGGATGCACTGAGCACCATCTAGAACCACAGTAAATGGGCTTGAATAAACACCTGCCATGCTGTGATTTTAAGCAAATGGAAATTTGAAGACTGTGAGGGTGTAACTGCAGTCCAGTAAAATATCTTCTCTGTAAGGTAGCCTATCTCAATTCCTTGCTGTTACTCTATTACGTTACTGTATATTACCACAACAATCCCACTGTTCTGTATTTGGAAAATAGCAAGTCAGAATGGCCAAGATCTGGAATAGAATTGTGTCACAATCCTGATTCAATCACTTACATGTTCTGTGGTTCAAGGGAAATGTTTTAACTCCTTTCAACCTTAGTTTCCTAGTCGGTAAAGTAGAAACGAGTGCCTCTCTTAGAATTATTTTGAGGATTAAATAAGATTATATATGATTACTTCTTGGTATATATTGAGCACTCAATGATTACTATTTCCAGGTAGTAGAATGGTGACAGTTTCTAAAAATCATGCACTCATATCAGTAAAAAATTTTCATCACATATTTTCTTTTTGTTTTTTAATAAATTATAGGTATGTTCCTTCTAGGCTAATATAGTATGGGCCTGCCATGTAAATATTTTCCTCTCAGATTCCAACGAATTATCTTATATCCAGCAGAAGTTCCTGCACCTTGCTTTGGAAATTGCCATTGCAGAATATGAGTGTGTATAGAATAGGGGCTTAGAAGAATTGCCTCTGTCTGCTTCCCAAGCTGGCAGTTATAGTATATGGAAATGTATAAAGAATGTTTCCTTTGGACAGGTGGCAATCCATAATTTTATATCTTGCAATATGTCATGAATGCGTCACAGAAAACCTTCTAAGGATTTTCACAAGGACAATGTGAAACAGCATTAATTTATTGGTTTACTCTTCTCTACCTCCAGATATTGGAAGAATCTGCTGTGTAAAAGTGGCTGCAAGTCCATACTAAACAGATCTTTCATTTGTGTTTCACATTGGATACTATCTTTTACATACAGACATATTAAACCTAGTTTAATGTTTGGTTTTTCTGGAGAGCATCTTCATCCCTGATTGTGGAACTACTCTTGATACATGAGATTTTAAGTTACTCTTCAAAAATAAGAGAATCTGGTATTTGATTTCTATATGATTTCTGAATTTTCTAGATGTTTTGGGGGTGACTTTTATGTATTTGCTTTTCACCATTTTATCCAGTTCATTGTCATAATGTTATCATTACATTATCGATTCCTTCACTATATTATTTTTATTCAATACTACAATAATATAAAAATAGTTAAATGAATTGGAATTTATATGTGATGTGCCACCCTAAAAGAAAATGAGAGTGTTACCTAATGCTAAGATTGAACTGAATTTTTTCATTTCAGGCTCAGAATAGGGGTAAATGAGTCTCACTGAGCTGCTTTTAATTCCTGGAAGGTAGGAACACTATTTGTGCTTCTCTGTACTTATAGACCTAAGATGAGGCTACTATGCAAGGCCCCAATGCATACTGTTGAATAAATGAATGAGTCAATGATTTTTTTGGCCTGAGAGATTTGACTTTCTTAAAGATTGCCGTAGAACAAAGCTGGACATAAGTATATTTGGGAAAGGTTATGTTTCTTTAAAGTCTTTTTTCATGCTTTGAATGACATTTTTTTGAGAGAATTTTGTTTTATTTTAAATTAATGTGAGGGGCTCAGTGCCTGTGGCTCAACGGGCTAAGGCGCCAGCCACGTACACCTGAGCTGGCAGGTTCGAATCCAGCCTGGGCCCCCCAAACAACAATGACGGCTACAACCAAAAATGGCCGAGCATTGTGGTGGGCACCTGTAGTCCCAGCTACTTGGGAGGCGGAGGCAAGAGACTCGCTTGAGCCCAGGAATTGGAGTTTGCTGTGAGCTGTGATGCTGCAGCATTCTCTCCAGGGTGACTGCTTGAGGCTCTGTCTCAAAAAAAAAAAAATTAATGTGAGGGTACAAATTTTTAGGTTATCATGTTCTCACTTCCAAAGTAAAGTTCAAGTTGTAGTTGAGCCCTTCACCCAGGGGGCTTGCTGAAGACCCTGACATTGTGTGCACTAAGTGCGATTCCATCAATTGCCCTCCCTCCTCCCTTAGATGTCCCTCACCTTCTTCACCTTCTACCCCTCTTCCCTCTCCCTCACTAGACTATGGTTGTGTTTTATTGTTGTGTGGACTTGTAATTGTTTATATACTGGTTTCATACTAGTATTGAATACATTGGTTATTTTTTTCCCACTGAATGACATTTTTGTGGACCACTCTGAGTTATCCAGTTCCCCTACTTTGTTTCCTCTTTGATTTCATAATTAGCAATCAAGACGGCTTCCACGATGAAGTGTGTATATTTTAGAAGGATTAGGAAACTGAATGCATGTTAATGTCCTGTCCAGTTAAATATCATGCATCTGACTCTTGCTTATCTGATCTGCTTGTTTAGCTATTTAGAATCTGGAGACTGTAACCCAAATGGGAAGAATACAAGAGTAGAGTCCAAATTCATTTAAGACCCTTTCCAGTGTGTGTATTCTCAAAGTTGTTCAGGTTGTGAGTCAATTTCAAGCAAAGTACACAAAGCTTGTTTAGACAGTAAATTTGTATTCAATTTAACTGCCCTCTCAAATGAGTTCTAAAAGTTTGTGTTTATAAAGTAAAATTGAATCTATGTTCTGCTGAGAAGTCAGGCTGCCAGCCTTTGGCTAAGCAGGTTCCTATTGAGCATACATGTGGGGGATAGTTGTTTGTAGTGCATTATCATTGTTGACTCACTTTGCTGTGGTTTCCAATCACTGCTGTCTTTTTAAAAACCATAAATTGCAATTAGTTTAGTTTCATCATTATGTATTTATTTTCATTTATGATCGTATGATTAAGTCTACACTTGTAGTGATGCATATTTGCATTGATAATATTGTGGTCTCTTTTTTCTGTAACTAAATTTCATGTGTAATCAGCATGAGTTGTCTACCTCTCTGTTCTAAAAATGGATATATGCATCACCTTTCCCAAATTTTTTTTGGATAATTTCACTTCTCTGTTGAACACGGAATTCTTTTTCTAGTGAAGACTGGGACAGATTAAGAAGACTTGTGAAGCCGTGTAGATCATCTTGATTGTATATCAATGGATTGTATCAGTTCTGGCTGATTCCCTTAAAGGAGACAGTTATACAAGTCTGTGTCAGACGCTGTCAATGAACTTTAAAGAAAGTGAAAGAGACTTGATCTCAGATGTTAGGGGTAGTAACTCTTTGGATAAAGAAAGGTAAGGGAGAAAGTATTGATGATTAAACAGTCTTGGATCATTTTTTGAATACTTAAGCTCAAGATCAACACCATCCAATTGCTAGCCCCTACCCACACGTTACTATTTAGATTTCAACTTAGATTAAAATTAAAATTTTGAACAAAAAATTTAGTCCTACTATGGCACTAGCCACATCTCAAAGTCTCCATAGCTTCATGTAGCTAGTGGTCTCTGATTGGACACCGCAGATGTAGAACATTTCTGTTGTCATAGAAAGTGCTACTGAAAGCATTGAATTAGACTATAAAACATTCAAACACATTTTATTCAAGAACTAGCAGTGTTAGCTGGCAGAATGGTACACAGCACTCCCAGACTGTTCAATTTGAAGAAGAAGGAAGAAAACAGACTATTATTCAATTCGAGATAAATAATAGAACCCACTAAATGGGATAAATTGTCAGCCAGTTTAGTAAGTGGGAAGAAGAATTTGTTTTGAGAAGCATAGACCTAATAATGTCACATATTAGTTGCAATCAAAACTTGGGACACACCTTTATTTGTAGCAGGGAAGTGTTTCACATTTCTTAAAGGGGTATTAACTTCTGAAATACGTGCTTCAAGACTGGGACCATTTCTTTCTAATTTTGGACAGTTAGCCTGGTGCTTTTCTACATAGGCATTCAAATTACTTATTAGATGAAATCACAAGATGAGTGAAGGTATGAACGTCATCTGTATGGCTGCCCATGATGACTCAAATACTTTCTGCATTTGAGGCATTTCCCACATTTAGAGCCCCACTTTTCCAACATAGAAGTTCTGCCTTTGAAGATAAAACTCGAATTTCCTCAGGAAAAGTTCAAGACTCAGGCGAGAGATGCAAGCTCTACTAGCAGGTGCTTCTAGATAGGCCTGATGCTAAAGCGAGTGACCTAGGGAACAGACTCCATGTGGAAGGGCAGCAGGGGTGGCCAGTTATGATGGTGGCACTAGCGCAGGGCTGGCAAGGCCACTGCCTGGTGCAGAAGTAGGGGTGGAGCTGAATGCAGCACCATTTCAGTCCAATTCACAGCATTTGACTCTTGGCATCAGTGCTGGTGATAACACTTTCCCCATCAGACAGTTCTGTGATTTGTTTTTGAGCACTATTCCTCAAAGATTAATCTCTCATCTGTTTCTCTGGCTTTTCCATTTTTTTTTTTTTTTTTTTTTGGTGAGTCACCCAATTCCCTTTAATAGATACTTTTTCTGCTTAAGCCAGCCAAAATGGACTTTGTGGTTGCAGCTAAGAACCCTGATGATAAGGGCAATGATGCCAGTTCATGTTTTTGACTCATGGATATTAATCAAATCACTCAATATGCATTTATTACATGCGTACCAAGCTCTGTTAGGATCTCACTGAGGTTTCCAACTGCAGCATCTTTGTGAATAGTGGCAAGAGAGAGAAATGAAGTGCAAGAAGTGAGACAGGTGTTGGAATTATTGAGATTGAAAGGATTCTCCGTTTCTGTCACCCCAAATCCTATCTCTCACCAAATCCTCACAATAGAACTTATTTCTTAAATATCTTTTTCCTCTTTCTTGTACCGTCTTTTTGCTTTTGAGGACTTTTATTCATTTACTTATTATGTCTTGCTTAAATTATTGAAAGAGCCAATTGCAACAACTAAGGCCATGGGGTTTCCCCACCCTGTGGTGTCACCTGTCATTGCTCATGCTATTCTGAGAACCTAGATAACCCAGCCTTTCCCCTTATGCATATGTTCTCCTTATACACGTGGACACCTCATATTTGTACTTAAAAAATACACATTCTATATAATAACACAACATACACATACTCTGTTATATAATAATTATTTGGTTATTTGACTTATCTAACTAGAGCATATAATAATGTTTCATTCACTCTTATGACTCCAGGACTTGCACCAGTGCCTGGTCTATAATGATAGGTGCACTGTCAATATTTGTTGAAAGAACAAGTGATTTAAAATTATTTATTATATTTTATCTCCTTGTTCAGACTATGAGCTTCTTCAGACAAGTACAATGTCATAGGGACTCAATAATGACTTATTGTACACCTTAATGAGGTAAATCTGGAGCCTGTTGAAGATAATTGATGACAATCAAAGTTATAGTTCTAACACCCAGGATAGAAACTAGGGCTGTAGATTAGGGTTTGGGCATTGTCAGGTGGTGGTTTGCGATGGCCAGACTGGAGGAAGGGTAACTGACCTGTGGCCTGGGCTGCTGTATTTTGCAATCTTTCCCATATTTGCACGGAGGCCAGCCTTCCAAGGGCTACTCCCAGGCAGTGAGTGGGTACAGGAAGGATACTATGAAAGATCCATTTCTCAGAGATGGAGAACTCCTCTGATAAGTGACTTTAGTTTGAGGACTCTCCGGCCACCTCTCCAAACCTTAGAACTGCCCAGAATCACCTAATTTTTCTTTTCCTCTCTTTCTCTTGGGGTCAGAATGGCATCATTTTGGTCCCTGAGCCTCAATATGCTTTCTTCTTATTTTCTGTCAAAGGCATTTCCCCAAATAAATTTTGCACATCTAACCTTGTCTTAGGTGTGGGTCTTGCTCCAGAGACCTGTGAATTTATAAAGCTAAGCTATCTGCACATCCCTCACCAAACCAGATTATTGCAATAGATGCTCCCATTCAAAAGGGGAAGAATGGAAAACACAGAGAAAAAACTAGATGATAGCAATCCTGTAGTCTAGCCGGGTGCACATCACCCATTTCTCTTCTATGGCATTTCAGGATAGAAATATTCCTTGATTAGAGCACGATCTTCTTACTCAGTAGTCCCCTAATCCATTTTCTCCTAGACTCTTAGCTCTACTCGCTGGGCTCTTGCTTCACATTCTGAAATTTCTTGTTTTTCTGTAAGAAGTGCACCCTGTTTGTAGCTGAGTAACTTTCTCAGTTTCCCCCCCTGCCAATAGAAAATTAGGGCCCAGAGGCTTCTTTGTTTTGAATGATCTCTGCACTTTTAGTCCAAGGTGATGTAATTCTCTGAAAATGTCCAGTTTCCTATGAATCTGGCTGGGTTCATTCCATGCCTCAAAGTCATATCCATGGTTCTTCCTGAGATAGACCCTTCTCTCTACCCTGAGGCATTTGTAAGGCCACAATAGGATAACTTCAATCTTCTTAGAAACTAGGTTTTTTTTGTTTTTTTTTACTCAGCTAAAAGTATCTACTGGTTGACCTCAGATTTTTCAGAGGTCTTAACAAGGAATCTTACAATACCTTGTATAGATAGTTTGATCTTTACCTTTAGACCATTTCTTACTTTGAGAATCTATTGCTTTCTGAAGAGAGTGGGGATGAGAAATAGTTTCCAACCTAATAAACCCTGACCCATCTGTGTTTCCTCTAAATTATTGTAACCAAACAATTTCTTCTTTAGCTCATCTCTATTTTTGCTATTCTTTGTCATACCCAACTAAAAATGCCAGTTGACAATTTCAACATTTCTGTCTGGAACTCTGAAATCTTGGTAGGTAATTTTATATCCTGTAGGTTACTGTGAGTGATACATTTGCCAATTGTTCTGCCACTTCAGAGCACAGGTCATCCTGTTCCTGCTTCTAATAGCAAGGCCTCACTGTTTGCACTGACCTTCTCCTCACTGCCCTCCCAGTCTCCACCAGCTGTCAATCACAAAGCAAATGCCGTATCTTTCAGGTGTTCATTATGGCAACACTCTACTTCCAGGTACCAATTTATGTTTTAGTTCCCCATTGCTCTATAACACGCTGCCCCATATAACAACAAATTATTCTTTCTCGTGATTCCGTGGGGCGGTTGGACACTGCTCTGCTGTTTTCTCTCGACATTACTCATTTATTCAGCTACACGGTTAGCTGAGATGAAAGGTCCAAGCTGGCCTCATGTGTATGTTTGACAGTATATTCTGGACATTGGCTAGGGTGCCTTGTCCCCGCAACCACCTGAGTCCACTCCTAGGTTCCCCACTTTGTTTTCTCTTACTTTCCAGAAGGCTAGACTGCTGTCTGTGTACGGCAGCCTCTGGCAGTGTTCCAGAAGAACATGAGCTGCAGCTGTAAGTCACACAGTGCTGCTTCTGCCACATTCTATTGATCAGAGCCACTCACAAAGCCAGTCCAGATTCCAGGGGTGGGGACATGACTTACCCTCATGATGGTAGAAGTGGCAAAGTCAATTGGAAAAGAATATCCAGGCACAGATGGGAGGGTCTGTGTAGTCATCTTTGCAAACGACTCGCCACGTTAACCCAGTCGCATGTCTTACATTCTCCTCCACTGCATCACACACTGATTTCTTAGACTGTCTCTTGATTCTGCCCCCTAAATATTAATGCTAATATTTCTGAAACAGAACCCTTCCTTTCTATTCATGATACCACTGCTTTAAGGCCTTTATGATTTCTTGCCTTTACAATTGAAATACTCTCCCTGCCAACAGTTTCCTCCTCCAGTGCACCAGAAAGATCTTTGAAAAGGCAAGTTAAACAATATATTTCCATAACTTAAAATCTTTCCATTGTTTCTGCTAGTACTTTTGTTCTTAATCGAGGTATCGGTTACACAGGTGTATTGGCTTTGTGAAAATTCATTAAAGTGTAAACTTATGACTTGTGCACCTTTCTGTATGTATAACTGAAATGAAAATTTTTTATTTTGAAATACCCTGATGGCTTCCTATGTTCCCCAGAACAGAGTCAAAACCTTTAGCTTGATATTTAAAACGTTGTCATGATTCTCATTCATCCAAATTCCTGTCACTGCCTCAAAATATCCACTCCTAATTATGTATGTTCTATAAATAAACACAGTTTTTGAACTATTTACTCTGTTTGGAATGCCCTTTCATCATTGCTGAACTTTTTAACAGTAATTTCTCCTTTAAGATTAAACCCAAGTGGCATGTTTTGGGATAATTTTTAATTCCCTTAAGGCATTTATTTCTTGAGTGCACATATCACATTACATACACCTCTAGCACAACACTTATTACATTGATGTACATATTTGTTTTTATTTCTGATTCTTCTGTTAGATGATAAATGCCCTCCTCTCCCCCTGGCCAGGAATGTGTCATATTTATCTTTCCCCAGTAGTTGACATTATGTTTGGCATATGGTATTGCTATGGACTGCGTGTTTGTGTCCTGATAATATTCATATACTGAAATCCTAACAGCCCACGTGATGTTGGGGCCTTTGGGGAGTGACTAGGTGAGAATGGAATTAGTGTTCTTTTAAAAGAAACCCCTCCCTTGCTCCTTCTGCCTCGAGAGGTTGCACCAAAAGATGCCATTAAAGAACCAGGAAGTGGACCCTCCCCAGACACCAAATTGGCCAGCATTTTGATCTTGGACTTCCCTCCTCCATCTTTAAACATGAGAAAGATATTTCTAATATTGATATGCCACCTAATTTGTGCTACTTTGTCATAAAGGCCTGAACAGACTAAGAATTACGTACCTCTCAAACATGCTTTGACTACATGAGTAAGGGAGGTAGATTGAGGAAATGTAATCTATGAGTGATGCTTTGAAAAAAATTACACTCTAATCGAGCAAATAATATGTAGACACATAATAAGTGAAATTAAAATATGATGCAAAAATAAATGTGTCACAAGTAACACTTGGTTAAATGCTAATCAACCATGATTGATGGTTAAAGGAGAGAAATGGTCAGGACAAGGAGCAGTGGGGACTCAACACCTAGATCTGAAATGTTATGTACTAATTAGGATGGCAGGAAAGAGAGAAGAAAGTAATTTCAGTAGTGAGTAGAACTTAAAAAATCTAGAAAGTGAGGGATGAACTGTGTTTGGGAGCAGTAAATACAATAATCTTAATACTTTTTAAAAAAAAAAATAGGGAAGAAGAAAGAGGTAAAGTCTCCATCTTTCTTTTAGGCTGCATAATATTCCATGGTATGCATGCACCACAATTTATTAATCCATTCGTGGGTCGATGAGCACTAGGGCTTCTTCCATGACTTAGCAATTATGAATTGGGCCGCAATAAACATTCTGGTACAGATGTCTTTGTTATAATGTGATTTTTGGTCTTCAGGGTATATACCTAGTAAAGGAATTATAGGGTTGAATGGAAGGTCTATTTT
>CAUYRH010096559.1:0-19129 GCA_963574655.1 Perodicticus potto
GCTGAGGCAAGAGAATCGCTTAAGCCCAAGAGTTTGAGGTTGCTGTGAGCTGTGATGCCACAGCACTCTACCCAGGGCAACTGCTTGAGACTTTGTCCCCTCCCCAAAACACAAATATATATATATATATATATATAGTTAGCAGTTAAAAAAAAGTATTTTCTCAAAATTTAAAATAAACTTAGGTCTAAAGAGAAGGGAAGGACAAAAATAAATTTAATCTCTATCTCTCAGAGTCCTACAAAATCTAATACCATCATGGTCTACAATCTACCTCAAGCTAGGAAGCATCTAGGTTTGGAGAGCAGAGATTTTAAATTAAACAAACCAACCAACCAGTGTTTACTATTGCCTGGATCTGAGACCAAGCCTGGTCCCACCATCTAGGCAGCAACCACTGTGTTCAGAAGCAGCTAGTTCCCTTTGAGCTACTTAGAATCCCATGTCAGTAGAGCTGGGAGTGAGCACTTCCCCAAGATTTATTTTACTAATGGGGAAGCTGAGGCCCAGACATTGTGACTTCTTAATTTGCCAAGGATGCAGTTAATGGCAAGGCCTGACTTACAAATTGGGAAGACCTAGCAAGCCTGTCCTGCTTTTAGATTCAGGGACCGATGACTGAGGGGTGGGGGTTGCCATCCTCCTGCTGGTAGCTCCCAGGATGAGTCCTGGTGTCCAGCATATGCTGAAAGGAAGCCTTGTCAACATGGAAGGAGATCAAGGCTGCCGGGGGGTGCTGAAACCTCCTATCGGGTCTAGCATCCCTGAGGAGATAGGGATGCCTCAGCCCCTGCCTCCACCCCCTCCTCGAGCTCTCTCCACTCGAATTCCGAGGGGCTTTGGAATCACCAGACTGTCTCCTACTCCCAGGAAACCCCAGGCTTCAGTGGAGCCAGGCGACTGGCTATCCATCATCCTTATCTCTGAGCTCTGGCAGCCCCAGGTCCCTGGCCTGGATGGGCCCAGGGTGCTGGGAGGGGCTGGGGGGGCATCGATAACAAGAAAAGCAGCTGGTCCCTGGGGGAACTTCAAAGTGCCCAGAGTGAAATTTATGTGCAGAGGAGCGCTCGATAGGGGCCAGAGGGCCATTCTTTCCACAAATATTTATTGAGTGCCTACTGTGTGCCAGGCACTGTGTTATAGGAATCTCGTGGACCCTGAGATTTTGTTGTTTGTTAGGTTGCTATGTCTAACATAGCGCGCTAGTTTAATGGATCAATTCCTTAAAATTTTACATATGGATTAAACACCCACTGTGTGCTGAGGGTTTTGGGGGGCCCATGGTGGTTGAAATGGTTAAGTGAATAAGCCCTATTCTGTGGGCCAGGTTTGATGTCTGCTGACACAGCAGTTAAGAGCTCTGGAGTCAGGCAGACTGGGTCTCAGCTTTCTCAGCTGTGAAATGGGGATAATAATAACACTTACTCCAGTGGTCCTCAACCTTCCTAATGCTGCGGCCCTTTAATACAGTTCCTGTGGGTCGTGACCCACAGGTTGAGAACTGCTGCTGTATAAGGTTGGGAGAAGAGGAAATGGAACAGGATACTATAGGTCAAAAACTTAGCCCAAGCCTGGTAGATGGTCATCTTGTAACAAAAGCAGCTATTTCTGTGAATGCAATTGATTAATACATTTATCCACGTATTTAATATTTACTGAGTATCAGCTTTGTGCTAGGCAGGTGCTGGAGAAGCAGCTTCACCTGGGAGGATTCCCAGCGTCCCTTCATCTCCCGCCCCTCAAGGCTTTGGGGTTGAGAATGAGCTTCATGGACCTTTAAAGTCTTAAAGTGATAGGGATTGGAGAAGCTGCCAAGTTCAGTCCTGCCCCGAGCCCTATGCGGGAACCCTCTATAACACCTCTGCCATCTCTTTGTCATGGGGTATGGGGACCTACCTTACTACCTCCCCTGGCAGCTGAGGTCTGCCTTTTCCCACCTTCCCGCTCCTAGCTCTGTACTCTCGGCCTTACTCAAACTCTGTGAGCCTCAGTCTATTCATCTATGAAATGGGAATATTCATAGTTCCCATTATGTAAGGTTATGGAAAGGATAAAATGAGATAAAGATTGTGAAGCACTGGGCACAATATTTGCACAATGAAGTCTTTGATAAGTGGTAGCCAATAACAACAAATAACAATAAAATAATGACAGCCATTGGGAATTAACAAGACAGGAAGGAGATGTGGGAGGAGGAAGCAAGGCTACCAGAGTTGTACTTTCTGAGGTGGAAGGCAGTTTTTAGGAAACCTAAATTTGGCAAAGGAGGGCACGCCGAATTTCCAAGGATGCTTCCCAGCTCTGAAATTCATGTAAACGTAAAGGGGAAGGGAGCACAGACTTATTGCATCTGTTTTCCACCCAGTGTTGGTGGTATGACCACGTCCATTCACAGATGAGCAAGTGAGACTCTTGAAGGTGGAGCTAGGGAGAGCTGGGCATTGCCAAAGACTGGTCTCCTCGCTCCCCTCCTTGCCCCAAGGCAGAAGTGGGAAGCTGCCACGGACAGTGTTGTATGTTGAATTACGTCTCTCCCCCTCCAAGTTCATATGTCAAAGTGCTGTCTTGTCCAGTCAGGCTGCTACAGCCATCTACCATAGACTGGATGGCTTAAGCAACAAATATTTATTTCTTGAAGTTCTGGAGACTGAGAAGTCCAAGATCACAGTACTGGCAGAGTCCTTGTCTGGTGAGGGCCCTCTCCTACTCTCCTGCTTCATAGGTGGATGTCTCCTCCCTGGGTCCTCCCGGAAGAGGTCAGAGAGCTCTCTAGGGTCAGTTCACATGGGACAGTCAGATGGGATTATGTGAGCATTAATCCCATCTGTGAGCGCTCTACCCCCTTGACCTAATCACCCCCCAAACGCCCTACTTCCTAATACCATTAAATTGGGGGGCATCATTTCAACATGTGAACTGGAGAGGGACACAATGTTCAGTCCAGTACCTCGTAATGTGACCTAATTCAGAGGTCACAGGATCTGGGATCTTCACAGAGGGAATCAAGTTAAAATGAAGTCATTAGGGTGGGCCCTAATCCAATGTGTCCCTATAAGAAGGGGAAATTTAAACACAGAGATATATGGAGGGGCAAGAAGACGAGAAGAGACACAGGGGAAGTTAAGCCCAAATAAGAGAGACAGAGGGAAGCTGTCTGCAAGTCTCAGAGAGGAGCCTGGAGCAAAACCTTTCTTCATAGCCCTCAGGAGGAAAACCAAACTTAAAGACACCTCTGTCTCAGACTTTTAGCTTCCAGAACTGTGAGAGAATAAATTTCTGTTGTTTAAGCCACTCAGTCGGTGGAACGTTGCAACTTAATACAGACAGTGTGTGCAGAGGGGCTCAGTGATTCCCTGCAGGCCCCTGAGGGAAAGGTGGGCCAGGGTATAAGAACAACCAGCTCCTTTCCAGAACTCTAGAATTTGAACTAAAAGGAAAGGCAGCTCTGAACGCCAGGCTCAGGCCCCTTGTTGTGACTCTCTGTGATGTGAAAACCCATTTTCCTGGTGCCCACTCAGGGAGGTGCAGTGGAGTTATCCTCACCTGCTGGTGGGGCTGCTACCATCCTTTGAGAAGACTTGCCAGGCTCAGCACCTCGGAGGGAGGGGAATTGTCAGAGATTCTGAGAACTACCAAGCTGGCTTCATCCACTTCCTCCTCTCTCTGCCATCTTTTCCTGCCTCCTTCCCTTGCTTTCCCCCCACCTTCTCTCTCCTCCATATCTCATCCCAAGACTGCTTTCTCTCCATTCTCCCAGGCTACCTCACCTCCTAGTGGCTCTTCCATAGAGCAAGGGACAGTGCAGATACCGCAGTTAGCTTGGAGACAGACCAAGAAGAGGCAAGTCTAAACTTGCTACTTGAGAACTGAGAAGAAATTGGCCAGAGCTGGTTTCTCCTCCCACCTTCTAGGGAGCCTCACTCTTGTCCCTGGCCTGGATACATTATTATATTTTGCTTTAATTCAATTAAAGCAAATGACTATGTCCCCCTGTGGTTTCGATCAGGTCAGGGATCTGATAATCGATCCTGGCATAGTCTAGACAGGAGTCACTTTGAAGCCGTTTTTAGCAGAATGGGAACGAACCATTTTTCCAAAGCAGTCACATTAGGCACACACACTGGTGGGCCATCTCCTGGGGAGGGAGCATGCCCTGGCTCCAGACGACCTACTGACTGGACTCCCAGGCCCCCAGGGAGAAGAGTGGACTGCTCTCCCTGCACTGGAAGGAAGTTTAAGTAGAGACACCACATGCTTAGGCCTCCCATGAAGTGAAACTGGGCTCAGAAGATTCTTCCAGGAAGCCAGTCTCAATTGACACCACCTGGCTCAGGGCTGAAAGGTAACCTTGTTCAGTATGAGATGTTCAAGTTCAAATTCATACGGGGAAGGCGAAAGGTAGACTCATGTCCTGAAAAATTAGTCTCTCTTCAATTTTCTTTCAATCCTGTGGGTTTTATCTAGAGGAAAGCCTCACAGTACTGTTTTTAATACCTCAGTAATGTTTGCTGATCTGTCCTACAAGAGAGGGCTCTGCTGGCGATCCAGCTAGATTTTAATAACACTGTTTCGTTTTCATGGAATGTGTTTTCTACAGTCTCTTCCAAATGACACTAGGGTTCTCTTTATGGAAAAGGAACCATTGTTCAAGCACCATTAAGGTAAAAATTCTGAAGGATCAGTGTTTGGGAGACAGAGATGGGGGAGTTCTCACACATAGGCCTGACGCCAGCTCTGCACTTTGCTGCCGTGTGACTTCCATAAGATTGCTTTGTTCCCCTGACCTCGGTTTCTCTGTGTAAAATGGAGATTGTGACACTCCCTTGCAGGGTTCTGAGGTTTTTCTGGGAGAGTGTGTGCTTGCAAAGCATCCAGATGTTGTTCAGCATGGAGTCTGCAAACTGCCTCGTGGGCTTGTCTTCTTACAGGGACCACCACTCCCCTTAGCCATTCTTAAAGCCTTTGCTGGCCCCACAGTCAAAATTTACTAAGCTCTGAGATTCAGTGGAAATCAAAGGAAACTGGCCCCCAGCCATGCTCTGGCTGGAGCTCCCAGGCCTGGGGCCTGTCTCTTACTCTCTCCGGGCTTCACTTTCCCCGTCTGTCAACACAGGCTCTGACCAAATGCTTTCTAAGATTCTTTGCAGCTTTGGCATAAGCACACTTTGAGCAATAAGCAGGGAGTGGTGATTCCATTGGTAGAAGAATCTGGACTTCACCAAATACATCATGTGCTACTCCCTCCTTACCAACTCGTGGGCCAACAGCATTGGCCTCACCTGGGAGAATGATCTGCGTTTTAATACCCAGGTGGTTCATGTACCTATTACTTTTTGAAAAGCACTGATTTACACCCCCTAGTCTAAAAGGAGGATTTTTAAAAAACATTTTACATCTTCAAGGATATTTATATACTTTTGAGGAATTTTTGAAAACACTAAACATGTATATAATTTCTTTCCCCCAAACAATAAAGCTGTTACAAAAATATTGAACTAACCCAGCTCATATAAGAGAGGAAATGATTTATGTAAATCTGGTGAACAGCTTTTTCCAGAGAATTTTCTTTCTGTGGAAAGAAGGCTTTCCAACCTTCCATGGCTTATTTCGGCCTTTTCCGAATGAGTGTCTCCCTCACACCTGATTCCTAGAGGGGATAAGTGTGTGTATGTGTGAATGTGTGAGTGTCTGCCTTGCAGCTGATCCACTGAGCACAAACTTCAGCCCAGTCAGCAAAACCAAGAAGGAAATAAACTAGCTTCCTGAGGGCTTCGCAGTGAGGAGCAGGGGAAATCAGTCTCAGATGAACTCATGTGGCCAGAGTGTGCGAGGCAGGCACCCTGGCTCCCCATTTTGGCTCTTCTTCCCGATGGCTTCTGCTTATCCCTCCACCTCCAGCCCCCACACTGGCTGGGAGTCCTCTGATTCTCCTCCTCTCCTAAATGAAAGCCCCAACCACTGGGCCATGCACTTCAAAGAATTTATCCCAAACCAGCGATTATGACGTAGGCAAAGATCTTCCTGCAACTCTGTTCATCATATGCTATTGATAAAAGTGAAGATGCCAGAAAAAAAAATTCAAGTGTCTAAGAAGTGTTGTTCTGAAGCCACTTAGTTAAGGTATTTCAGTCTATAGACAGTGCCAGGTAGCACAAACCGCTCAGGAGTCAGCAGCTCTGGACTTCAGTGATGTTCTAAACATACTTAGCCTCTCTAAGCCTCAGTTTTCTCAGTTGTGAAATGGAGGTGATGATAGTACCAAATTAATTTACTTGTTTTTTTTTTTTTTTTTTTTTTGAGTTAGTGTCTTATTATGTCACCCTCGATAGAGTGCTTTGGTGTCACAGCTCACAGCAACCTCAAACTTTTGGGCTTAAGCGATTCTCTTGCCTCAGCCTCCCAAGTAGCTGGGACAAGTGGCACCCACCACAACACCCAGTTATTTTGTTGTTGTTGCAGTTGTTTAAGTGGCCCGGGCTGGGTTTGAACCCGCCACCTTCAGTGTATGTGGCTGGCACCAAAACCACTGTGCTACGGGTGCGGAGCCAATTTACTTGTTTTGAGGATTATACAAGGATGTATATAGGAAACATTTAACACTGTGCCTGGCACATAGTAAGCAGTTGATAAATGATAGTGTGCTGAACTGCCCAGACTTCAAAAATGTCATATATGAATATTAATGAAACAAAAAAATGTTTACAATACAGTGAAAGTAAAAAAAGTAGATTTATAATTCACTATGGTGCATTTTATAAGCATCTGTATATATTTATCTTGAAAATGGTTTCGAATCATGGACATGAAACAGAGATGTGGTTGCCTAAAGAATGGGAAATGGCTGGGCTCTGTGCAACTTTGTCAAGCTCACTTCTGCCATCTCTGCTTGAGAGCACCAGGGAAAATGACTTGGACCTGTCTTTGATAATGACAATAAAAATAATAAACATGATATTTATTGAGTGCTAAATAGGAGTCAAACACTTTCTAGGTGTACTACTAGCTAATTTATTCTTCACAGTCACTGTGGAGACAATTAGTATTCCCATTTTATAGATGAGGAAACTGAGGTAGAGAGGGGCTGATTAGTAATATCAAGTTCTCACAGTCAGGAAGGAATTAGAGATGGATTCATGCCTGGGCTCTAAATCACTCAGCTATACTGCCTCTCAGATGCCTCATTTAACAAGCAAAGAAACTGAGGCCCAGAGATTCAGGGCCCAAGGTTACACAGCAAATCAATGGTAAACTGGGAAGTAAGACTTGGGTATCCAGACTCTGAGGCTCCTTGGTGTCCCTGGATGTTAGCCAGTCCCTTGTGGCAATGCGAAGGGCACCCAGGCAGCTAGCATTTCCACTGCTCAGCAGCCCTATGGCAGGGACGCACAGGACTGCTAGCAAAGGAGGCAGCATGAAACGTCTGCTCCCTCGGCCCCAGGGCACTGCGCCCTGCTCTAAATCCTGTGTAATTTAAGGCAAATGTAATCCATATGGCTCTGATTCATTTACACTTAAATCTTCAAAATATTGTGTTTTAAGAGCTGTTACTTACAAAGCCTTCAGAACTCGTTAAATAGGATTCAGCTCCCCCTTCCCTCCTCCCCTCCCCAATCTAGTCCAGCCTCTCTCCCCTTCCCCCCTCACAACTGGAGCTCACACCTGCATCTGGCCGGCTGAAAAGACACTCAAGGAAAGAAGACTTGGAAACTTGTATGTGGGCACAAGGAAACAGTTATCGGATGTTTAAAGTGGCACTATTTATAAACCCCCCCAATTGGAAACAATTAAAATGTCTATCAATGGGAGGATGGATGAATAAATTATGGCCAATTCACTGTCATACAGTAGTGAAAACCAATAAACAAGATCTTGACGTACCAAAATTGATGGGTCTCACTGACATATTGTTAAGGAAGAAACAAATTACAGATAAATTCATAATGTCATACCAGTTGTACAAAATTTTAAAATGCTAAATATCATTCTTTTTCCCTCTCTATAGAGACACACACATACTTAATACCTTTAGAGATACACATGTTACCTATGAGTAATACACTTTTAAAATTAATTTTAAAAATACTTAATAAAATTTTTAAAAAACCTCAGACTTAGTGTCAGCAAAAGAGTCATCTTTAGTGTTAGCAGGTTCAAGGCCCTCCTTTGGCAGAAGGGAAGGAAGTAATTTACTATTTATTGACTATGTAACATTAAATACTTACTTGCCAGGAACACCCCCATTTTATTTAAGTTCTACACTGGCTAATGTAGTATATGCTACTACTGTTTTCATTTTATAGATGAGGAAACTGAGGCTCAGAAATTTCCTCAAGGTCATGAAGCTTGTAAATGAAGCTGACTTGTCAGAACCCAAATTGTGGTGTTCAGCCTCCTAACCTTGCACACCAGATCCCACGCCGCCGAGCCAGGTATTGTTATTTGATCTTTCCCTAAGATTTTTGATTTTTGAGCTAGGCTTCACTCTTACCAATTTTGCAGATGAAGAAAGTGAGGCTCAGAAAAGTCAGGTGACTTAAAATAATGGTCATTCTGGGACTTAATCTATTGTCCAAGGTCTCCCCAACTCCTGTCCAGTGCTGTTTCCATATCAGGTCTTAACCGGAAGATGTGGGGTGGGAGAACATGGCCGTAATTAATGTTACCTTCCCTCTTTTGCAGCTCTTTGCAATTTGGTTATATGGAATAGTGCCCCGCAGATTGCCTCAGCCAGGTCTGGGACACAGACTTGTACAGAAGGGGAAAACCTGGTGAGCCCTAGAGATTGGAGCCACCCTCAACTCCACCTTAATTCATGACCCACATCCAATCTCTATCAGTCAGGGTCCCTGCAAGAAACAGGCAGCACACTCAAACGGGGTGATTGGAGGAGAGTTTAATAATGGGACTATCCCTAACCTAAAGCTACAGGTGTAGCACAGGGAGCAGTTAGCGCCTAGGTCTGAGCCATCATCCAGCCTAGAGGAGCAGCTTTTTGAGCAGCCTATCCAATTAGAGCCATGGCAGTAAGAAAGGCTCAGCCAAATCGGCAAGGAGGGAGTCCCAGGAATATACCCAAACTCACATCCCTCCTTTCTTCCCGTGCCTTACTGGTACTACTTCTGGACAAATTCACTGGGAGACAGAGGAGAGGGTAAGAGAAATTGTTGATAGAAATCATACAAGTCAGCCTCCCAGGGCACTGAGCAGGGTGGGGAGAGTTGGGTCTAGAACCAACAGCAGAGATCTACACATTCCACAGTAAACTTCGGTTTTCTCTTAGATCTATGCCGACGACCACCAATTTTTTATCACCTCCACTGCTAGGCCCTGGTCTGAGCCACCATCCCCCTCATCTGGATCCCTGTGATAGACTCCTAGCAGATCTGTTCTTAACTTAGAGTAATTCTTGTAAATTGTAAGGCAGACCACGTCAGTATTCTGAAAATAAGAGTTAAAGCCAAAGTCCTTACAACATTCCCCGAGGCCCTGCGTGATCTGCTATTTCTCCATCAACCCTTGACCTCATCTCCTTGTTTTTCTCCCCTATTGACTCTGCTCCAGCCACCTCAATCTCCTCGCTCTTCTTTAAATATACCAGGAAAGTCCCTGCTTTAGGGTTGTAGAAGTTCCTCTGCCTGAAATGTTCTCCCTACCTTTCCGCTTGCATCAAGTTTTACTCAAGGGTCTCCTGCTGAATAAGACCTGCTCTGACCACCCCTCCCTTGTAACACTGGAAACTCTCTCCTCCCATCTCCGCCCCCACTCCTAATCCCAATAATCCTGTTCTAGTTTTCTTTTCTCCCATATCACTCGTCATTTTTTAATGTGCCATATAATATATTTATTGTCTCTCTCCACTAGGATGCAAGCTCTGTGAGCACAGAGCTTGGCGTTGTTCATCAATGTATCTCTAGAACTTGGAAAATAGTATGTGTTCAATATATAATTACTGAATGTTGTTGAATGAATGACATAATGTTGAGAAAAGATTAATTTAGAGCTTTTCCAGTTAGGAAAATGTAGAGGATGGGTGCAGTCACTGAGGTTAGAGGGTACTATATGAGTAGGAGGAAAAAAAATAAAGCAGTTAACATAGGTTTATTGATTATCTACTACCTGTTAAAGTAGCATCTTGCCCATAGGTATCAAAGATTTGAACATTTTGTATATCCTTTGACCCAGAAATTTTACTTTCAAAAGTTTTCACTAAGGAAATTTTTATAGTTTTTTTCAGTAAAAGTTTAGCCATAATACAATTTTTTCATAGTATTATTTATTTATTTTTTCTGGAAGGAAATGACAAAATTTATTCTGTTTATGACTTGATATTTTATGGGTCTTTCGGGGCTTTTTTTTTTTTTATATTGTTGGGGATTCATTGAGGGTACAAGAAACCATGTTACACTGATTGCATTTGTTGGGTAAAGTCATAGTGTTATTTATAATAGTAAACAATTGGAATAAAATTAGGTGTCTATCAATGTGAAATGCTTAATTCAATACTTAACTTATGGTACAGCTATAAAAAGTCTGCTATAAAGCAGACTATTATGCAACCACTAAGTGTATTAATTGACCTGACAATGTATTTATAATATATTGCTTAGTGTGGCTCTGTGCCCGTAGCTCAGTGGTTAGGGATCCAGTCACATACACCGGCCTGGTGGATTCGAACCCGACCCAGGCCTGCTAAACAACAATGACAACTGCACCAAAAAAATAGCTGGGCATTGTAGTGGGCCCCTGTAGTTCCAGCTACTTGGGAGGTTGAGGCAAGAGAATCGCGTAAGCCCAAGATTTTAAGGTTGCCATGAGCTGTGATGCCATGGCACTCTACCGAGGGCAACATACTGAAACTCTGTCTCAAAAAAAACTATTGCTGGCTCGGCGCCTGTACTTCAAGCAGCTAAGACACCAGCCATATATACCAGAGCTGGCGGGTTCAAATCCAGTCCGGGCCTGCGAAATAACAATGACAACTACAACTGAAAAATAGCCAGGTGTTGTGGCGGGTGCCTGTAGTCCCAGCTACTTGAGAGGCTGAGGCAAGAGAGTTGGAGATTGCTGTGAGCTGTGATGCCATAGCACTCTACCCAGGGTGATAGCTTGAGGCTCTGTCTCAAAAAAATAAATAAATAAATAAAAATAAATAAATAAATATATATTGCTTAGTGAAAAAATTAGATTATAAACAGTATCACAGATTAATCTCAATCTTTGTTAAAATATGTATGTATTTTTAAAGTCTGAAAGGCTGTAATGCAGGTGGGCACTCTACAGGGATTTTCTTTGTTTTTGTGTCTGTTTCCTAAACTTGCTTCAGTAAACTTGGATTGTTTATTTTATCTTATATTTATTTATTTAGAGACAGGGTACTGGGATCTTACTGTGTCATTCAAACTGGAGTGTGGTGGAACAGTCATAGCTTACTGTAACCTCAAATTTCTGGACTCAAGGGATGCTCCTGCCTCAACCACCCAAGCAGCTAGAAGTATAGGTGCATGCCATTATGTCTGGCTATTTTATATTACTTTTTGTAGAGATGTGGGTCTCACTGTGTTGCTCAGGCTCATCTCAAACTCCTGGCTTCCAGTGATCCTCTTGCCTCAGGCTCCCAAATTGCTGGAAATCAACTCCTGGTCTTAGAGTATTTATTTTTGAAAGTAAACTTGGCCAGGCATTGTGGTTCATGCCTGTAATCCTAGCACTCTGGAAGGCAGCGGGGGGTGGGGGGAGGAAGTGTATGTGGATTGTTTGAGCTCACAAGTTCAAGACTAGCCTGAGCAAGAATAAAACCGTGTCTCTACTAAAAATGAAAAACTAAGGCAAGAGGATTGCCTGAGCCTAAGAGTTTGATGTTGCTGTGAGCTATGACACCATGGTCCTCCACTAAGGGCAACAAAATGAGACTCTGTCTCAAAAAAAAAAAAAAAAAGTAAACTTATATTTTTAAAAAAGCAATTATATGTGAGCTTTTGGCCAAATTGGTTGATTTCTCTGGATCTCAGTTTCTTCATTTTTTTTTTTTTTGTAGAGACAGAGTCTCACTCTATTGCCCTTGGTAGAGTGCTGTGATGTCACAGCTCACAGCAACCTCCAGCTCTTGGGCTTAGGCGATTCTCTTGCCTCAGCCTCCCAAGTAGCTGGGACTACAGGCACCTGCCACAATGCCTGGTTATTTTTTTTGGTTTTGCAGTTTTGCCCGGGCTGGGTTTGAACCTGCCACCCTTGGTATATGGGGCTGGCACCCCATCCATCGAGCCACAGGCACCGCCCAGTTTCTTCATTTTTGAAATAGAAATATAAAAAGCTTCATATTGCTTCTATTTCACAGAGGTAGGAGCTGAAAGACCAGATGAGGTCACAGATAGGAGGGAGGGTTGTACACTGTTAAGTCTAAGTCATTTATAGTATAAACAAATTACAAAGCACTTGGGAATTGACCAAAATTATAAAAACAAAAAAGAAAAAAAATTAAAATATGTAAGGTTTGGAAGGAAAAAGATAAAACTATTGCTATTGGCAGTGGCTATATTTACTGATTTAGAAAAATCAAGATCTACCTACAGCAAAATCAAAATTTCTCTATACCAGCAATAACCGACTAGAAAACATAATTTAAAAATAGAACAGCAAGGCCAGGTGCAGTGGTTCACGCCTGAAACCCTAGCATTCTGAGAGGCCGAGGTGGGTAGATTGCCTGAGATCACAGGCTCAAGACCAGCCTGAGCCAGAGTGAGACCCCTGTCTCTAAAAATAGCCAGGTGTTGTGTCCGGTGCCTATAGTGCCAAGCTACTTGGGAGGGTGAGGCAAGAGAATTGCTTGAGCCCAAGAGTTGGAGGTTGCTGTGAGCTATGATGTCATGGTACTCCCCTGAGGGTGACAAAGTGAGGCTCCATCTCAAAAAAAAAAAAAATAGGACACCATTTAAACATGGTAACTTTGGGCTTGGTGCCTGTAGCACAGTGGTTAGAGCGCCAGCCACATGCACTGAGGGTGGAGGGTTTGAACCCGGCCCAGGCCAGCTAAACAACAATGAGCTATGATGCCATGGCACTCTACCGTGGGTGACATAGTGCGACTCTGTTTAAAAAAAAACCACACACACAAAAAAACCCAAAATGATAACTTTGAAGTATTTAGGATACAAAAGACCTTTATGGAAAGAAAATTAACATCTAATGAAAAACAGAGAATGTGATCAAAATAAAGAGAGAGACACAAGTTAATATCATAAAGAGATTAATTCTCTCCAAATTAATCTATATATTTAATTTAATCACAATCAAAATTTTACATGTCCTCCTAGCAACACCTATAAGTCGAACAAGTTGAAACTTGCACAGGTGAATCAAAAAGGGTGCTGTTGACTGTGTTTCTTGGAAGTGAAATAATGGACCATAATACAGTCTGTCTCAAAACTTGTGTAGTGACCCATGTAATAACTTTCCCAGGAACTTGATTAAACTTATTGTAAAATTTATGTGGAAGAATAAAAATGTACAAGAAAGAATAAAGGCAAGGGAAGTACTTGCCCAACCAGACACTAAGGCATATTACAAAGCCATGGAAATAATGATATTGGAGCAAGATCAGATAAATCAATGAAACACAAGATCAATGGAACAGAACAAAGAGTGCAGAGATGGTTCCATATGGAAATTTAATATATATAAAAATGCTATGCCAGATCATTGGGGGAGGATGAATGATTGTTTAGTCATATATTCTGTTGGAAAAACTGGCTTCCATATGAGGAAAAATAAACTGGATACTTATTTAACACCACATTCAAAAGTAAACTTTAGATAAATAAAATCCTAAATATAAAAAGTAACACCATAAAGTTAATAGAAGAAAATATAGAGTATCTTTGGGACCTAGGGGACTTCCAGCTTTTGGTAATGGCAGAGTAGCTTGTATTGGACTGATTCTCCTATCGGTGACCTTATAAATTCCAGATAAAATATAATAAATGACTATTTGAAGACACTGGAAAATGACTAAAAGTAGCAGAAAACTGTAGGATATATCATTTTAGAAAGCAGAAAAAACATACTGGGTGAGATATACTTTTATCTGGCTTTTACTCTGAGGGCACTCATCAGTTGCAAGGTCTGTGAAGTAGAGCTAAAGCAGAAAGTGGCAACCTTACTGGGCTTATCAAGTCAGAAGTAAGAGTTCATGTCTGCCAGAGCACCTGGAAATTGAGGGGGGTGGTAGATTATAGAATAGGCCACAGAAGAGGGAGTCCCCAAATCTGTATGCATGTTTCCTTTAAATTCATAGTCAATTCCTGAACAGATCATATGCAGGGTAAGAATCCAAGGAACTCATGGAGAAAACAACAGCTGGACAACTGAAAGAGCTGAGCAGAAACGTCAGCAGGTCATCAGCACTGGGAATAAAGTTTGAAGTTTAAATTATGCCAAATTAGAGGGACATAGCAAACACTGCTGGCTTTTGATCAACACCCTAGATGACCAGACTGTGGAATTTGAGACTATGTCCCAGGACTACAGGGTGCACCCTCGAACTAATGACGAAATCAAATAGACTTTCCTTAACTAAATTTAAAACCAAGCCTCCACAGAATCACGATGATCTGCAGTAATTTCAGGCTCTACTAGAATGAAACTCAATACTTTTCAATTTGAGAGACTTGGCAAATTCAGAGCACAAAGAAAAATCAGCATGATGCATCACATTTACTCAAGGCTTTTCAATCCCAGAGGCTTGATGAGTCCAAGGCACAGAGAAAAATCAATAAGAAGCACCATGAGGCTCAGCGCCTGTGGCTCAACAGGCTGGGGTGCCAGCCACATACATCTGAGCTGGTGGGTTCGAATCCAGCCCAGGCCCGCTGAACAACAATGACAGCTGCAACCAAAAAAAAAAAAAAAAAAAAAAAATACATGGCCGGGTGTTGTGGCGGGTGCCTGTAGTCCCAGCTACTTGGGAGGTGGAGGCAGGAGACTCACTTGAGCCCAGGAATTGGAGGTTGCTGTGAGCTGTGATGCCACGTCACTCTCTCCAGGGTGACAACTTGAGGCTCTGTCTCAAAAAAAAAAAGAAAGAAAGAAAAAGAAGCACCATGGTTACCAAAGGTAAAAGAAAATTTTAAAACCTGTCAGAGGGCAAAAGCCATATTATATATAGGTGATTAATGATTAAGAATAATCGTTGAGTTGACTTTTCTTCAGTACAATGGGGACCAGAAGACAATGGAACAGCATCTTACAGTGTCAAAAGAAAAAAAATCAAGTGACTCGGCGCCTATGGCTCAAGCGGCTAAGGCGCCAGCCATGTGCACCTGAGGTGGCAGGTTCGAATCCAGCCCTGCCCGCCAAACAATAATGACGGCTGCAACCAAAAACTGGCCGGGCGTTGTGGCGGGTGCCTGTAGTCCCAGCTACTTAGGAGGCGGAGGCAGGAGACTTGCTTGAGCCCAGAGATTGGAGGTTGCTGTGAGCTGTGATGTCACAGCACTCTATCCAGGGTGACAGCTGAGGCTTTGTCTCAAAAAAAAAAAAAATCAAGTGAGAATACTATATTGAGAATAAACATTTTTTATAAAATAAAGGTGAAATAGGGCATTTTCAAATAAACAAATATTGTTAAAATGTATCACCAGCAGACTCACACTGTTAGAAATTCTAAGGAAGTTCTTCAGGCTTATGGGAAAATTCTGGTCTATTGAAAAATCAAATCTATAGGAAGAAATAAAGACTATCAGAAATGGTAAATATGTGAATTATTATTAAGACTATTTTATATGCCTTATTAAATTTTTTAGAATTAATTTAATACTTTTAAAGCAAAAATGATAACAGTTTTTTGTGGGAGTTTTAAGTTATGTAGAAGAAAACTATTAACAGTACAGACAAGAGAAGGAGTATGGATAGAATTGTGCCTATATAAGGATGGAATTCTACCTTATATATGAAGTGGTATAATATCACATTTAAGAGAGAGTGTGATAGGTTAGGATGTATAATCATCCCTAGAACAATCATTTAAGAAAACACAAGGGATTATACCTAAAAGCCATTAAAATGAACCAAATAAAATGCTTAAAAGAATATTCAATTAGACCAAGAAAAGCAGGAGAAAGGAAACAAAAAACAGAGGGGACAAATGGAAAACAAATAGCAGCATAGTGAACTTAAATCCAAACTTATTAATAGCTACTTTAAATGTATAATTAAGAGGCATAGATAGTATGCCTCTACTTTGTATAGAAGTGGATAACAAAAAGGAAAACCCAACTATAGCTGTTTACAAGATAATTACTTTAAATATAAAGACAGCTTGAACATAAAAGGACAAAACAAAATATTGCACAAACACTATGCATAAGAAAACTAGTATTATTACATGACTATCAGACAAATTGTATTTCAAAACAAAGAGCATTATTAGAAACAAAGAGGGTAATTTTATAATGATAGAGGATTCAATTATCATGAAGATATAATAATCTTAAATGTATACACAATAGAAAAACCTTCAAAAAAGGACAGAATCAAATACAAATTGGGGGAGGGGGAGAGAGAGGGGCAAGAGCAGGACGGCAGAATACAACCTCCAGTGACGTCCCTCCACACAAACACAGAATTCAATGACTATCCATGCAAGTGAGCAAGTACCTTCAGAAGAGTCAGGAAATTAGACGAGTGGTTGTACTACATGATTTTAACATAAAATCAAGAAAAGAGGCACTGGAAAGGGTAGGAAAGATAATCTTCCATTGCCTACACCACCTCTTGCCAATTCCCCAGTAGTGCTGCACCAGTGGCCGGAGTGGAGAGAGAATCTGTGTGTCCAGGGAAGGGAGAGTGAAGTGATTGTAGGACTTTGCATTAAAATTCAAGGCCACCCTGTCACAGGGGAACACAGGACAGGGCAGAATTATGCCAGTGCCCATAGAGGAAGCGTTTAGCCCTCCAAGAAAGAAATCCTCCACATTAAAATCTGAGTTCCAGCTCGCC
This sequence comes from Perodicticus potto, assembly GCA_963574655.1. Lineage (NCBI taxonomy): Eukaryota > Metazoa > Chordata > Mammalia > Primates > Lorisidae > Perodicticus > Perodicticus potto. Next base: position 16,993 of record CAUYRH010096559.1, read on the forward strand.
TCACCACTGGCTGACAACAAGCAACCTGGGAACTGGAACAAATTTGTAAGGTAGTTGGGACTCAAAAGCTATAGCCCTTGGGCATTCCTGGAGCTGACCCCAGCTGCTAAAACCAAGCCAGTGCCTATGTCACCCCTCTCCCAATTCCAGGCATTGCAGCTCAGAGACAGTCTTCTTCCACTTGGGGAATGGAAAGAAAAAAGTTCAGAGGACTTTGTTTTGCAACTTTGGTACCAGCTCAAGTACAGTAAAAGAAAGTACCAAGCTCAGTCCCCAAACCCTTTAGTCACCACCTGCTGACTAAAGACCTTTTGGACTTTGAATAAACATCAGAGGTAACCATGTAAAATTCACCAGGGGCTTTGAGTGAGACTGGGATGGTTTCAGGTGTGACCTGGTGCTGGTGGCCATGAGGGACTGCCTATGTCACTCCTCCCCCAACTCCAGTAGCTCAGCACAGAGAGAGAATAGAGAATGAGAGACCCTGCCTGGTGATCCAGGGAGTTCTTCCATACCTGACCCAAGTACATCAAAGTGGTATCACCAAGAGTCTGCAAGAGTCATAGTGTTACTGGGCTTGAGTCACTCCCAGTGCTGATGTGTCTGTAGTGACCAAAGATTTAGATCACAACACTCAATTGCCTTTGAATACCTAGAAAGCCTTCTCAAGAAGTACAGGTTCAAACAAGCCCAGATTGCAAAGATTAAAATAAATACCTAACTCTTCAAAGCCCAGACATTGATGAACATACACAAGCAAAAAGAACAGGAAAACATGACCTCACCAAACAAACTACATAAAGTACCAGTGACCAATCACAAAACAAGGAAGATAGGTGACCTTTCAGAAAAAGAATTCAAAAGAGCTGTTCTGGAGAACTTCAAGACAACACGGTGAAGGAATTCAGAAGACTATCAGAGAAATTTTTAAAAGAGATGGAAGTAATAAAAAAAAGAACAGAAATTCTAGAGCATAAGAATTCAATTGACAAATTGAAAGATGCATCACAGTCTCTCAACAGCAAACGCGATCAAGCAGAAGAAAGAATTAGTGAATTTAAAGACAGGCCATTTGAAAATGCACACTCAGAAGAGAAAAAAGAAATGAGAATAAAAAATATTGAAGCATACCTAAAAGATCTACAAAATAGCCTCAAAAGGGCAAATCTAAGAGTCATTGGCTTTATAAAGGACATAGAGAAAGCGATTGGGATAGAAAGTTTATTCAAGGAAACAGAGAACTTTCTAACCTTAAAGAAAGATATCGATATTCAGGTACAAGTAGGTCATAGAACACCAAATAGATTTAACCCAAATAAGAATACTTCAAGGCATTTGATAATCAAGTTCCCAGATTGAGTGCAGTGGCTCATGCCTGTAATCCTAGCACTCTGGGAGGCTGAGGATCACCTGAGCTCAGGAGTTTGAGGACAAGCCCAAGCAAGAGCAAGACACTATCTCTACTAAAAATAGAAAAATTTCCTGGGTGTTGAGGGGGACACCTATAGTCCCAGCTATTCAGAAGGCTCAAGCAAGATAATGGCTCAAACCAGAAGTTTGAGGTTGCTGTGAACTAGGTTGATGCCATGGCACTCCAACCTGGGCAATAGAGTGAAACTCTGTCTCAAAAAAAAAAAAAAAAAAAAAGGAATAATCAAGCTCCCAAAGTCCTGAAGGTCATGAATAAGAAAAAGGTCCTAAAAATAACATATAGAGGAGCTGCATTATGTCTGGCAACAGACTTCTCAATGGAAACTTTATAAGCCAGGAGAGAGTGGCTTATAATCAAAGTGCTGAAGAATATTATATTTTGTAAAACTATCTTTCAAACATGAAGGCACAACAAAGACTTTCCCAGAAAAACAAAAGCTGAAGGTTTTCATCATCTGTCCTATCAGAAATGCTAAAGCTAGTTTTTCGATCTGAAAGAAAAGGGCATTAATGAACAATAAGAAATCAACCCTTGGGTGGCGCCTGTAGCTCACCGAGTAAGGTGCCGGCCCCATATACCGAGGGTGGCGGGTTCAAACCCGGCCCCGGCCAAACTGCATCAAAAAATAGCCGGGCGTTGTGGCGGGTGCCTGTAGTCCCAGCTACTCGGGAGGCTGAGGCAAGAGAATCACCTAAGCCCAGAAGC
>CAUYRH010096560.1:0-22964 GCA_963574655.1 Perodicticus potto
CCCAGTCTCCGCCGCTTTTGCCTTCCTCAGGGTGTCCAGAAGCCTCACGCTGTCTCCCTATGTCCCCAAGGGGAAGTTCCTGGGTAGATCCCGCCTGCCAGAGATGCCTGAAGTCCTCTCTCCCCAGTCTCACCATGCCCACCCGCAAGGAAGCTGTTACTCGGCTGCCATCTTGCTCTGCCCCCCATGTCTCTTCTTCTTATGAAGAGTTTGGTCCCCACTCTTACAACCTGATTTAACCATAATTACCTTCCTAAAGGCCCTGTGTCCAAATACTTCACTTCAGGCTTAATCCTTTGGCATATGAATGGGAAGGGATAGTTCAGTTCGTAACAGAAACATAGATTTGATGACAGGATAAGCATTATCATCATTTTACAAATAGAGACTAGAATCAGAACTGTTAGTTCACTTGTGTGGTCATACAGACAACATTGGAAATAGCCTGTGTCTAGTACTCTTTTATGTTGATACGATACAGCAAACAGCACAATTATTCCAGCCTAAAAAGTACAACCTGAGCAACAACAATACCACATCAGTCAACAGAAAATTAGCCAGATTGATTGTGAAGGCTTCATAGGCCACTGCTAAGTTTTCATTGAGTTTCCAAAAGGAATGGGATTAAATGGTATTAGCCAACTTCAAGGGATAAGTTCTTTCATTACAACAAACAAGAATGTCCCAGAAATCTTTTTAGGACATCAAACATAGCACCAAACCTTATGGGCATTAACATCCCAAGGAACATTTAATATCTTTACAGAACAAACCACACTGTTTGTGACTCTGCAGAATGAAGGGAGAAGCACCTGCCCAGCTGTGAATTGGAACTGAGGTTCCAGGGAAATGAGGTATTTCAAAGCCAGCTTTGCCTCACACCTATAAACCTGTCCCTCCAGCTGTGTTCAAAGATATGAATTGTTCACTGCATAATATGATGATTATCTAGCTTTCACCAGAAGGCTGCGCAAGAACAAAAGGCTGAGGGGTAAAAAGGATTTTTATTATTAGGTTGCTGTTCTTATAAAACATTCATATAGCAAAGGAATTGCCTTGCTGTTAAAAAGTATTTTGTTAAGGAAACTTTATGAAAAAGATGCTTACACTGCCTTTACGGTAACTATACAGAAACTTAAGAGAAAAAAAGAAAATTTTTTAAAAGGATTGAGTTAGGAACTCAGTTCAGACCCATATTTTCAAAGAGTAAGGGAAAATGTAGACATTCATTGAACCAACTTAAAATTCTAAGAGTATGAATTTGAGCATTAATTATATGTCAGGCAGAATTTATTTTATTATGGAACATGTGCTGATGTTAGAGACTTTCCATTTCTCTTCTGCCCCAACTTGGAATTATTTGGAATCACAGGCCCAGTTAAGATGGGTAGTTCAAGGCACATATGCTATGGTGCACAGTTTATCAGGCTTCTTAGGTTTCCAAATACGATAAGTGTGTTACTTTCAATGCAGCCTCTTCTCCCTTCTACTCCCTCAATCCCATCCATGGTCACTTGTCTAATAAACTACAAGAGGCCAGACTCATTGAAACCATGGTATTCCTCCAGCTTTTTCAAAGGAGGAATAGATGGAGGAAAAGGAGTGAGTCAGGTGTATTATTTCCATCATCAAAAGACAGTCCACACATTCAATACTTTGTACAGGCTGGGTAAAGGAGAGAAAGATATGCCTGCTTATAAATATTTCACATAAAATGTGTTTAGATTGACAAACTTCCTTAAAAAGAAGAAAGGAAAATATTAATGGCATTTTTTGTGCAGATTTGGCAGGGAGTTTGTAGGTAGCAAAACAAAATGATCAAGGTACTTTGGAAAGAAAGGTTTTCTGGGGAGCAGGCAATTTCGAAGAGTTAGGAAACAAGCAGCAAGACAGGTTACAGAAAAACAGGGTAGTATAGTGGGAGCAAAAGGCAATTCCTATATTACACATTAGCCTCAGGATAAACAGTTAGCTGGGACCTTTGTTAAGATATCACAACATGATGGTGAAGAGCAAGGAATTGGTAGCCAGACAAACTTGAACTTGAATATGCAGTCCACTGAGTGGATGACTTTGGGCAAGTTACTCAACCTCGGTGAACCACAATATCCTTGTCCATAAGGTGAAAGGACTCATATTACCTTGAGTTATAATGAGGACTAACTAATACAGTGATGCAACATGCTTGGAAAATGCCTAGCATAGAGTAAGTACTTGATAATTCATTAAGGATTAAAAGTACAGAGCCTTGGAACTGGAAGGCAGTTTACTGAACCTCACCAATTCCAACATTTGACAGAGTAGGAAAGTAAAGAGCCAAAGTGGGACATTTCTTGCCAGAGTTAATGAAAGTAAAAAAGAGTGTTACATCTCATGTTTCAAAGGGTTTTTTTTGTTTGTTTGTTTGTTTTAACACAAAACACAGTGCTGTGCAATGAGCCTTGAGCCATGGTCCAGAACTCTTGATTCTAGTCTGTAAGTCCTTGACCAAGTCCCTGAATCTCTCAGTTTCCTCACCTAATAAATGTGAGAGGTGAGGTGACACCTGGACCTGCTCCCTGCTCATGGGCTCCCTGCTCATGTGATATTATTCCCCTAAAATGTAAGTGTAATTTACACTGAGGGACATACATTTGACTGGAGTGAGAAGGATAGAGACTAATTAATTGGGAGCCACAAAAACAGAATAAGGTGGCATTTTTGGTTAAAAGAAGAATGACAGGATTAGAGACTTTGTTGGGTGTGGAGGATGGGCTATGAGGTGGCAGGGCCCCCACAGCCTGGGGAGATGTTCAGGCAACTACCCCCAGCTGCTTCTCCTCCTTTAACAGCGCACATTCTTTTCTCCTCTGCCAAAAGTCATGTAGCCCCTGCATATTTTCCTTTTTTTGCTAGCAAGCACTCAGCTTTTCCTGCCTAAAGTTAATCTTTACCCCATGTGCTAAGATTTACATCATTTAGCAACCTTGTTAAGGTACTATATAAATAAAGCTGTTTTCACAGTTCAGTGCTGCTGCGGTCTTAACTGCTCCAACCCTGCCAATCTTGTCTTTGTCTCTTGTGTGCTTTATGTCTCTTGTGTGTCTTATTTCCTCATTCCCCACCATTCCCATTCTGGTTCATTCTTCTTCTTCATACTGTTTTGCAGAAGTTGGGGAGCAAGAAAGAAGAAAACTAGAATATAGAAAAGGGAGATGGGATGGGGTACAGGATGGTCACTTCTCTTCTGAAGTGTGCCCAGGCTATGATTACACCTGTTTGGTTTCCTTTTAAAATTAATAAGCACATATGGAGTGTGGTTGGAGGCTCATAGAGGTCACTAACAGCTACTCATAGCCCAGTACTTTTTTTTTTTTTTTTTTGTAGAGACAGAGTCTCACTTTATCACCTTTGGTAGAGTGCTGTGGCATCACACAGCTCACAGCAACCTCCAGTTCCTGGGCTCAAGCGAGTCTCCTGCCTCCACCTCCAAAGTAGCTGGGACTACAGGTGCCCACCACAACGCCTGGCTATTTTTTGGTTGCAGCCGTCATTGTTGTTTGGCAGGCCCAGGCTGGATTTGAACCCACCAGCTCAGGTGTACGTGGCTGGTGCCTTAGCCTGTTGAGCCACAGGCACAGAGCCAGCCCAGTACTTAGCTGAGAAAAATGATGAATAAAATACTTCCACTGCAGCAGTAAGTGTGTGTTAGAATGGGGAATAAGAAGACAGAATGGTACTATTGTAAATTATTCAGGATATGTAAACCTGTGAGCCTGGGAATACAGGTGGGTAGGTTGGAAAGCATTTTATGTATTTACATGCAGGTTCCAGGGTTGACAATGCCCTTCAGAAAAACAAGTAGAAAGGGCTTTAATTTCTTACTACAGGTTCAGAAAACTTTAGGGAATTTCTGTACTCAAGATAGTTTCTTCTTCTATAGCTGATCCAGAGAGTGCAAAATTGCTGTGTAACAGTACCCTTGATTACAATTGTTTACACAGAGTGGTTACCACGTATGGCTAATTTTCATTTAAGATAATAATTAAATATGCAACTGGCCATAATTATTGAAGATTTTATTTAAAAACTATTAATAAACCATTATTTAATTTAAATATAATGATAAACAGCTAGTAATAACAGTAAATATTAACACTATATATCCATAGTGTTAATAATCTATTTTTTTTTAAATTTTTGATTTCTTAAGCACAATCCATTGCTTAGCAATGATCATTCACAAGATCATCTGAAAGAATGAGAGGTGGAGAAGGATAAAGAAAGGCAAAGAGACCCATCACAGCACAACACTCTTTAGAGTTTTGGGTCAAGATCCCCCAGTTCTTGTTCTGCATCTTAGGGCTTTTTTTCATGTCCTCCAACCTGGACATTTCTTGAAACTGCATTTCTCCCTGAACTGATGTTACATTTTTAACTATCTCACCTCTTTTTCTTTAAATCAGCTGAGCATGATATGATAGCTCTCAGAACTTTTTTTTTTAACTATTACCTTTAGCATTTCACTTTCCCTAATTGAAATCAGGGTATATTCCATAATTCTCTGGTCACATTTAGACATTGAAAATCTCCTACTAGCTATGTTCAATTTAAAACATCATTTCTTCTCCAATTTGATACATACCTCTCCTCTCCATTCTCTAGAACCAGCCAAGCTATAGCTTAGGAGACTTGAGGTGGGTAGAAGATACTGTCTGTTATTTCACTCTTCATTTCTCTCTCTTCCAGTTCTAACTTCTCTTGGCTTTGGGTTGGGAAGAAAAAAGAAAAGGTAATCTTCACACTTGGCAGGGCAAGCAATGGCAATCCCCTGTCCATGATTTCAAACTCTCCACCCTGGACTTCTGTGGGTTCACTGTCAAGGGTGCCTACCCCAAGGTGACCACGGGTTAGTCCTAGGGGCAGCCTTTCAGGCCCTCTCCTCTGAGAAACTGGGCTCTGGCTCAACCTCTACCTGCACAAAGGGTGGATCACCTACAATGACCTTCCTTTCTTGAGTTTATTTAACCTTGTGAAACTTATATCCCACACACCCTCACTTTGCCAAACAGCTGGGGTACAAGCTACTCCTTTGCCACCCCTTTTCTCCACCCTAGCCTTGATTTTTCCTCCTGTTTTCAAAAGCGTAGAGAAAATTGATAAACCCTCCCTCCTAGCAGAAATCTAACCTGGGGTGACAATCTTCAACTCTTACATGCACCCGTGTCACTATAAATGGATCTCTTTGAGCTTCCTTTCTCACTAGACTTTTGGAAGATATGTGGCTGTAATGAAACCCCTCTACTCCTCCCTGTGCTTATGACTCCTGACTCTCAGCCACCCCCCACCTGTGCATATGTACTATGGCCCAGCAGGGAAACTAATGCTTGCTGGACCACAGCCATTTATTTAGTTCACTTCCTAATAAGCCTTGAAGAGTTATCTAACCTCCAGTTACCCTTTTGTTTTTTTACTTTTGTCTTGGTGGTGGTTGTTTTTGCCACTTTTGGAATATAAAATACTGTACTTTTCCATTTTGCACAGTGGTAAAGAAATGCCTGAGGGTAGGTCATTTATACAGCATAGTGGTTTATTTGGCTCATACGTACTGTACAAGAATCATCACACCGTCATTGTTTCTGGTGAGGGCTTCAGGAAGCTTCCAATCAAAGCAGAGGCAAAAGGGGAGCAGATGTGTTACATGGCAAGAGAAGGAGCAAGAGAGGGAGGAGGTGATACCAGCCTCCTCCGTGAACTAATAAATCAAGAACTACACTCATTATCACAGGGAGGGCACCAAGCCATTCATGAGGGATCCGATCCCATTACCAAATGCCTCTCACCTAGCCTTATATCTAACACTGAGAATGAAATTTCAACATGAGATTTGGAGGAGCCAAATATGCAAGCCACGTCAGATACCTATTTTCTCTTTTCTTCAGTCTGAAGTCTTGGTAGCCAACTCCAGAGAAACAAGAGAAAGTGCCACTGAATATGCTGATGCAGATGCCTCCTCATCCCAAGCCATTGTCCTCAGATTCATCCCTGTTCAGTCTCCAGCTGCTGCCATTAGGGTACAGCTCTGTTTCCCAGAACAAGTACAAGTTCCTTCCTCATTGCACTTGGTCATGTACCCTCTGTGTAGCCCTGAGTTATGTGCACCCTAAAACTTCCCACCATCGCTGCATTGCATTTATTAGTACACTTCTACTCAAACAGAGTCTCCTATCAGAGGCTGAAAGACTGCAGCCAAAGCAACAGATAGTACAAAGGCCTATGCACCCCTTTAAATGGGTTGAAAAGCAGGTTAGTAGTAATAAAATAGCGATAACATTTCAGCAGTAGAAAAAAATAGATAGGCCCAAATGACCTTGATCAAATCATTTTTGAAATACCCTTTGGGACTTTTTCTGACCCATGAAGGAAAACCGTTTTTATTGTTTTTATAGTTTTTTTGATCTGGCAAAGTATGCTCAAACTAATCACTCCTCTAATTCACCAGACTTGGCACCAGATGACTTTTGTTTATTTTCAGTAATTAAGTTTGCACCGAAATATCCTCAGGGCTACCACTGAGGATGTTTGAAAAAATGCTGTATATTGTAAAGGCAACTCAAACAATCAAGTGAAAACAAAAGTCAAGAAAAGAAAAAAAAGCAAGAATATAAAATTATGAAATTTGGCATATTCATTAGTTTTTACCATAGCAATAAATAGTTTCTATGGATTACAACAACAAGGATTTATTTCTTAGTCATGTAGCACTCAGGCTAGAGACTTGCCCCTTGCCATCATTCTGTCTGGCTCCACTGGACTTTGCCATCAACACTCAGCTCTGTTCCCCATTGTCTTCTCATCGCAGAAATTAAGGAACAGCCCTCTAATGAGATGTACTTTTCTCATGGCAGAAAGTGGAGGCAGAGCCAAACTAAAGCAAACAAGAGGCCACACAAAATCACAACAGCCTATTTAATGGTCTCTGCAAACATGGGTGTACACTGCATTCACTCGTATTCTGCTGACTATGGCAAAGTTCATGGCCAACCTGACAAGGGGTAGAGAAGTGTATTTTGCCTACAGGAAGGCACTAGAAATTACATGATAACAAGTATGGATGCATACTCTTCTTCAGAGAAGAAAGCATAGTGTTTAGAATGACAATCAAATCTACCACACACTATAGGTGCAGTGGGAACCTCTTAAGTATGAGTATTTAATATTCCAAAGAGACTACTTTGGAGATAGTAAGAATTATTAGCTACATAAATCATGAAATGGTGAAAACCAAGCCAGTTACACACTATGATCTACTTTCCTATACAGTAGAGCCTCCATAGTTGACCACCTCATGAAGTTGACCTAATTTTTGCAGACCGGACTTGCATCACATGTATTTATCAGTACAGTAGACCCAGATCCTTATGTTGACCACCTCCGTTGTGTTGATCAGTTTGTTACAGTCTCTTGGGTAGTCAACCTACTGAGGTTCTACTGTATTTAAGTGTTCTGAAAATGTACATAGTCCTTATGGTATGGATTTAGTCCTTTTCTGAACTTACTCCCATTGTGAAGTGCTGTGTTTGAGTTGTTACACAGTTTATTGATAAATAGGGTTCCAAAAAGACATGATGTCCATAAATTCATTCACAAATTTCTGAACACCCTTAATGTGTACACAATTTAAGAAAGGAAAAAACTCTATTAAAATTTTAATAGTCAATATATACCGATAACTAAAGAAAAATACAAATCACATTTGAGGACCTCTGATAACTGTAAATGTCAAACATGACTTGAATGTTACAATTTTAATACAGTATTTTCTTTAATTGTGTGTACATTTCTTGACACCCTCCACCCTCTTGACACATACTGCAGAATATTTATTGTTTGGAAATTACATATCTGTAGATGGCCCCCATATAATGCTCCTTTCATGTACAATTTAATAGCAGTTTAGCACTGATACTTCTGAAAGAGGAAATCATTATTTAAGAATGGGCTAGTGAGAGGGAAGAGTTACCTGTATGGAGAGTACAGAATATATTGAGTTGTTTAGTTAAGGGAAATATTAAATAAACCTCTAAGACACTTAGAAATGAAATATCTGTCTCTTTACTAATGCCAAAGAGACAAATGCTTTGTCTTTGTCAATCACACTATTGAAATCTTAAAATTTGTAATTCCACATTAAATATTAGATTTAGTATTATCTTTCCTGATGTCCTACATACATTTGAAAGAGATATTCTAGAATCTACATGTGCTCACTAGAAATTGGTCTCTCAATCCACACACCTGAACTCAAATAAAGTAGCCAGAAATACAGAAGGAGATGGGAAGGGGATGTCCCTGAGTGATCTGAAATAACTCATCTTCATTGTGTAGCTCTCAGTTCTTTTCTGTTACTGGACGTTGTTTTTCCTCTTGACCCACAGGAAATAGACAAATAGGTAAAAATCTAAGGCAGCTGCTAAGAGATGGAATGTCGTGCTGTTGAGAAGTAAAAGCAAGACCTAGACTGAGGATGTTCTGAGCAAAGAGCGCTGGGATGGCGTGATTACTCTCTTCTGTCCCGCTGGTAGACTGATGGAATGTGAACTCTCTGTATTCTTCCTGTGGTTCTAGCAAGTTCCTCACCATGTGACCAGAAGGAGCCACATGCATGAAGAAATGTAGTAAAGCTCTAATTTCCAAAGAAAATCCCCAGTTCATGCTAGCTGGGGTTTTTGGAGATCTTGGGAAACTCTGAGTGCACCACAGTCCCCTTAATTCAGGCAAATACCTTCATGACATCCTACAACAAATACGCTCGGTCACCTGAGTTACGTTGTCTCCCCTCTGGCTTTCTGCCTATCACACTTAACACTGTTAAAATCTTCATTCATCTAGATTTTATGCATTGAGCCTCATTTTAATGTTGGCACAGTGTACTGTCTGCAAGTCATTAAGGTATGTCTACAAAAAAATACTACTTTGAATCACAGATGGATCTTGCAGACATTAGGTTAAACAGGTCTCTTGGAATTTTTGAGATTCACCTCACCGTTTATGCACCATCGCATCGCCTGTATCCTAAAAGCTTGGTCTTTTAATAGCAAGTCCCATGACCTTAACTTTTTATTTTTAAATCTTTTATTTGACATAAGCAGTACTAATTCTCTCAGGGTACAACATCTTTTGAAAAGGATTTCTGTAATGCACCAAGGAAAGTGACCAGCTGTTTTCTATAATCTCATAAACAGAGGAAATGGGTAAAAACTACAACATGAGAGATTAACCACTTCCTTGAGGTGAAGGTCATTGACTCAGAATTGAGTAACTCTCCACCGGAAACTGTCTACTCCAACTTTCTCTGCAGCTGGTTAAAAGTAAAGGTCATGTTGATTTCTCTTGTCATTTAGAGGGTCTGTGCCTAAGGGCACAAGAATAGAAAATTGCCCACTCATGGTCATCTCCAACACTCTGTGAGTTCAATTTTGCAATGTTTAAAAACAAACTCTTTACACAGAAATAAAAAGCCACAGAGTTCGAACCAGTTCTCGCCGGGAGAACAGGTAATCTTGGCAGAGATGCAGGGTTTGAATGAGACATTCTTCCAGAAAAATAATCACAACAGAATACACTGAGTTTTCTTAGCTTTTATGTTTTTTAAGAACATAGCCACATATTCTCTTTGCAAATCTTCCCTGCTCTGTTTCATTTTGAGCAAGGACTCAAACTGAGTTTTTCCCCCTTGAACCAAGGAAAGTAAATCCATTGCTCATGAGAGAAGAAAACTCATTTTTAATAGAAAAATAAATAGGAACAGTATGAATACAAATTAATTCTACACTTCTGACAGACCCTATGACCTGACTCTAACCTGTATTTTTCTTAATTATTTTAATAAAAAGTTGTTAACTTCACCCATGCAGAGTAACTTTCCTTTGTATCATGTAGTTAGCAGCTGGGTGGCTATAGAGTTATATCATGTACTAGAACAGGTTAAAAATACTTTTAAAAAAAGTAACTCAATATTCAAAGCATATAAAAATGCTAACAAACATTGGTTTGTAATGAATGAAATGAAAGAAATAAAAGGTGATATGGATATTAATATTTTTATACTAAGACCTATGGATAATGTTCAAAGGTCTATGGAAAACATTCACTATATACAAAGTACAGAGCAGAATTCTGCATGAACTATCTGGAAGTTTTGTGTGTTCATGCTTGCATTTGCCACTTTGCAATCACTTGAAAGTAACATGCATCTTCTTCTTAGAGCATCTACATAACGAATGAGATGATTCATTTACTACTTGTTTGACATTTCATAATCTCATCTCAGGGATGAGTTGGAAAACTTTCCTTTGGCAACTCTTCTTCCTACATTGAAAATAACCAGGTATCAACAGAATATATTTTTCCTGTGATATAATTTTAGCACCTTGAGTTTTAAGTAAATGAGAACTATCATTTCACACAAATTTTGTATTTGGGGGGAGGGGAGTGAAAGAGTTGCTGGAAGATAACTTGGCATTATCACCATGACAAAGGAGCAGTCCTTTACCTTAAAGATATACAGACTCAATGAACTAAAATTTTAAACTTAAATGTGTAGAAATAGAAAACATTTAATAAAAATAATGTGTTTGCTAGAAACTCTGTACCATAATACATATTGGATAGAGATACAAAACTAAGCATGCAGAATAAAACTTATGTATGTATTATTTTGCAGCTATACCAAAAATCGCTTTATTCTTATTCAGTATTTCAGTCTCGTCATCTACTTCTAGTGCCCTTAATGTCAATTATTTTTCAGAGGAGGAGAAAAGTATACACTAGATTAAAAGAATCAGTTAGAGGGAGGGTAAGACTCAAAGAAATTAGCCTTTTTTATTCCATTTCAGTCTTTGAGGGCATAACGGAAGGTAAAGTTTTAGCATGTTAGAATTGGTTTCAAGGCAACAGAAATTGTCACGTGGCAGACAGAGTAATCAATTATCTGGGGTTGTCCCATTATCTAGCAGTATTCTTACTTCATGCTTTATTCCTCCCTGCTAGACAGAAGTTGACCTGGAGAGCCTACAAGATACTGATGAATGGATATTTTTGTGCTAATCAGCTTCAAATGAATTAGATCATTCTACCTTTATGTTCTATACATACAGCTCTATAGAATCAGAGTCATTGCCTTATTTTATAGACAAAGAAATCAAATCTCAGCCTGGTTAAGTCATGTGTAAGCTATAGAGCTAAGATTTGAGTCTAGAAATGCCTATAAACAAAAGGCCATGCTCTTTCCTTTATAGAATCTTTCTCCAGGTAATCAAGGGAAAGTATTGGGGGCAAGAAGCCATGCACGGGTGGGTATGTGGCAGTGTGGGGGGCATTCATCATTTGAAGAAAAGAAGAAGAAGGTAGGCTTGATGTTTGAGTGAGGCTTGACATAGTACAGTCACTTATAAAAACTGTTTTTAAAGTTCTCTGTCCATATTTTAATAAAAAGTCAAAAATGTCTTGAGATAAGTGTCTGTTACAGAATTAAGAAGACTGAAAGAAGAAAAAGAGCACTGTGAATTGACATGAGGAAAGGCAGTTCTCGTATTGATTCTTCACTCTTGGGAATCTCAATAGCTATCAGATGGAACTTGATGATTGCCAACAAATAAACAGCATTTTCCCCCATCGAAGGCTGTTAAACTGCCCAAAGCCTCCAAATACAGATTAGTCTGAAATGCACTTCTTGTTCCTCCTGGAGGTGGTTAAAAAATCAGCTTTAGTGACAAGACTTCTTTTTCTCTCTTTCCTTCAGGCTGCTAAACGATGCACAGAATGAAGTTTATTTTAAAAGCTGGTATCAGAAGTTGCTGGCTGCTCTCCAATTCTGTGCAGGAAAAGCCTTGAGTGATGAGTTTTCCAAGGAGAAGAAACTTATCAAAATTCTGGGAGAAATTGGGCAAAAAGTCAAGTCTGCCAGTGACCACCAAAGACAGGTTTGTTGAGAAATTAATCTTCAAGTAGTGAAGGTTTTCTTTTTTTTTTTTAACTTTTGTTTACATTAATTTTTAACTCTATTCCTTAGAAAGAAAATTCCTTTATAACTTAGTCACTTTTTTTTTCCTCCATCTACTTTTTTTTGTGTGTGTGTGCTTTTGGGCTGGGGCTGGGTTTGAAGCCGCCACCTCCAGCATATGGGGCTGGCGCCATACTCCTTTGAGCCACAGGTGCCGCCCTTTCCTCCATCTAGTATCTGGAAGTTAATGATCATGTCTATAACCAAGACATGGATGTTTCAATCTAAATAGCTGTGTAGCACACAGGAAGAACCTAATAAGAAGACACCAGTTAAAGGCAGTTTGACTGAAAAGGCTTAATGGAGTAAGTCTCTGAAAATGGGGGTATAATTCAGCCTCATGGGAGAAGAACCTGCCCTGTTCAAGGCACAAAATCTAAGTCTAGATTTTCCTAAATTTCCCTAATCAAAGTCACACTTTCAAAGACTCTTTTTTCCCACAACAAATAAAATGAGTTAAATGAAAGAAATAAAAGGTGATATAGCTATTAATGTTTTTTTATGCTAAGATCTATTGATAATGTTCAAAATATTGTTCCTCCTTCTCACTGATTATAATAAATAGACCTAACTATTATTTTTCTTGATCTAATGGAAGAACTTTTGCTCTTTTTAATTCTTGGCCATCACTAGCTTTCTCTACTGGAATAGACCAGTAAGTAGATTCTCTTAGGTTCACCATTCTAGCTGGAGAGAGACAGTGGGCATTCATTGTATTAAGAAAAATTCTATAATGATTGTGTACCTACTACAGACCTTGTGTTAAGGATAGAAAGATGACTAAACCATGAATTTAATCTTCAAGGTACCTCAGTTTCTTTCCAGTCACTGTGTAAAATCAACAAGAATTTTCAACAAAATGATGTTAAAAATAATAGGCAGAGTGTGCCAGAATTCTTTCTCAGCCCTGGAATTTTTGTGCTAGATGTCACTTCATTTAATAGAAATGCCAGAAGCTAGGCTATGTCACCCAACTAGGAGTAAATGGAAAATAAAAATAAGTTTAAATTTTATTTTTAAATGGAAGATATATAAACTCTGGATGGAGCCCTTAAGGCATATAGCATGATGGGCAAAACAAAAAAAATTCTAGAATTTCTCCATATTACTTCAAGCTCATTCATTATTTTTTTCTTGTTTTTTTTTCTTGAGATAGTCTCACTCTGTTGCCCAGGCTACAGTGCCACAGTGTCAGCCTAGTTCACAGCAACCTCAAACTCCTAGGTTCAAGCAATTCTCCTACCTCAGCCTCCTGAATAGCTGGGATTATAGGTGCCCAGCTATTAAATAATTTTTTCTGTTTTTAGTAGAGACAGGGGTCTCACTTTTACTCAGCCTGGTATCAAACTCCTGAACTCGGCTATCCTCCCACCTTGGCTTCCCACAATTCTAGAATTACAGGTGTAAGCCACCACATCTGGCTTCATTTTTATTTTCTAATAGTAGACAAAAAATTGATAGCAAGTAAAATAAATTGATCTAAAATTTACAGAGGTTTGGTATTTATCTCTTATGTTTCAAAATCTTTCACGTATTGAAGAGGAACACAATGGTTAAATTGATTCTTGTGCCTTTTTAAAACAATTTGCATCAAGTTCCAGAGTGATATTAACTTTTTTCACCGAAGTACATATACTTGTCTTGTCTTGCCTGGATACTTTTGTGATAACACTTCTTCACATTAAAAAAGGATGAGAAAAAAGCTAGAGGTAGGAGAGGCATTCATAATTTCTCACAATTAATAAAATAATGATAGAGGCTGGGTGCGGTGGCTCACACCTGTAATCTTAGCACTCTGGGAGGCTGAGGCAGGTGGATTGCTTGAGCTCATGAGTTTGAGACCAGCCTGAGCAAGAGCAAGACCCTCGTCTCTACTAAAAAACAGAAAAACTGAGGCAAGAGGATCACTTGAGCCCAGGGGCTAGAGGTCTCTGTGAGCTACAATGATGCCATGGCACTCTACTTGGGACGACAGCTTTAGACTCTGTCTCAAAAAAAATTTAAAAACTTTAAAAGTGATAATACCTCACAACTAAAGTTACAGACAGCTATTTTTTTCCTGCTTAAAGAAAGCACTTTTTAAACCTAACTATGCAAAATGAAGAGGTTTTAGTTAAACAAAAGAAATAAAGGTCTCACCCCTTCATGATATTCAGCAGGCAAACCCAAGTTTCGATAAGGTAAAGGAGGGCAGCCACACAAAGAGCGCTAGGATGGAATTCTGCCTCACTTTCACCTTGCTCTTCTGGACTCTGGGAGCAATGGTTTCTGTTATTTGCCAATGAGCCAGCAGTAAGAGCTAAGAAACCCTTGCGACCTAATTAAACATTACTAATATGAAACCTTCATCTTCAGCATTGGGCTTCAAAATCTTTCAAAATCGGGCTAAAAAGAGGTTTTATTGTTTGGTACCTGTGATTGCTGCCTAAGTATTTTTGTCAGAGAATGCACAATTCTAAAGGTGTTCTTTGTGGTGTTGTGGCGTGTGGAAGGGAGTAAATATCAGAAGTATACTCATTGATATCTAGAAAACTA
Organism: Perodicticus potto; assembly: GCA_963574655.1. Taxonomy (NCBI): domain Eukaryota; kingdom Metazoa; phylum Chordata; class Mammalia; order Primates; family Lorisidae; genus Perodicticus; species Perodicticus potto. The sequence goes on from CAUYRH010096560.1 coordinate 14,579, forward strand.
TTTGTTCATATATATTATTGTTTCTGACAGGATTATGCAATTGCTGTTTTTTGTCATTATTATTACTAATGTATATGAATATTATATAATGTACATGTCATGTAATATATGCCTAATAATTATAAGTACAATGGTATATAATATATAAATTAATTATAATTATTATATAATATAATCATATATAATTATATAACTATCTAATTTACATTAATACATCTAAATGTAAATCTCAAGAGTTATAAACTAAGCTTTTGGAAAATTATCAGAAAAGGATCCTATTAGTAATTACTTAAAGCCAGGTGCAGTGGCTCACACCTGTATTCCCAGCACTCAGGAGGCCAAGGTGGGTGGATCTCATGAGTTTACAATTTCTAGACCAAACTGAGCAAAAGCTAGACCCTATCTCTAAAAGTAGCAGGCATTGTGGCAGGTGCAGGTAGTCCCAGCTACTTGGGAGGCTGAGGCAAGAGGATCAGGATCTCGTGACCCCAGGAGTATAAAGTTGCTGTGAGCTATCATGCCATGGCATTCTACTAAGAGCAAAAAAGTGGGACTGTCTTGAAAAAACAAAAATACTTAGTGCAGGGTTATAAATTGTTGGGCCATGGGTCAAGTTCAACTCATTGTGTTTTATTCAGTGTTTGTTTTTAGTTGAATGTGCGATCCTTTCAAAGGGGCATGTGCTGTTTAGTCCCCCACTTCCCCAACACTCCCAGTCATCTTCAACCTCCTGCCTCCTCACACATGACTATATCATCTGCCTGACCTGAAGTCATCAAGCGTAAAAACCCTGAATTAAAGAGTTTATTTAATCAGTAGAAGTAAATGATAACTAGAGGGGAAAGTCCAGTTCTTTACATTTTCTTACATGCTTTTTCTAATGATTTTTCACAGGAGGTGCTGAAGAAAGAGATTGACAGACTAGAAGAATTCTTTCAAGATGGAAAAACTTGTCACCTTCCTCTGAACCCTGCTCTGTGTATAAAGGGGATCCATCACGATGTAAGTCCACTTACTCAGTGGATAAATTGAGTATGTATGTTTGTAATGTTTAGTTCACTGTATAGTTTTGAGTAGCAAAAAGAATTCATAAACTGACATTGAAATTATTATGCAGAAACAGTAATTGAACCTCATCCACAGTAAATTCTCCCTTTGATGCACTATGACCAGCTGGGATCACATTGTCCTTATCATATAGTTTTTTCATTTGGAAACAAACTATCCACCAGTTCAAGGGGGAAAAGAAATTCTAAAGTTACTTACCAGTGGAATGATTTCTGGACTTACTCAGAAAGATTGATTCGGTGACCCCACACAAGCTGGGTATAATTTCATGCTTTATTTATATTATGTGCATAACCATGCCTAGCTACACGAATATTAATCATTAGCTACAACTTCCTCATTTTGATTCAATTTAAAATTAATTTGATGCTGATATGTCAGTGTGTGGTATCTTGTGATTCTTCTCAGCCCTGGTAAGCCCTTCCTGGCATAATTGGCACAACTTCTGAAGCCTTTTCTACCTCATCTTCTGTCACATGTTCCCTCCTCACTCACTTCCCTGACTTAGAATCATTCTTTCTCCCCCTTTTCAAAAGCCTAAGAGTAGAAAGATACTAATAGAGAAAATGATTGATAAGTGAGATTTGAAAATTAAGCTACCATGCACAATAAATGTTGTTTAACAGGAGTCAGAAGACAGTAAAAAAAAACTCAATGATTAGAGAAAAATTAGACATTATTACATATGAACATAAAATGTTTTGCTAAAATATTGATACCATTATCTTTTTCAATTGACACTATCAAGACACCTGCAAACTTTCCTGATATGCTTTGTAAACATATTCTGAAAAATAACAAAATAGTACATCAAATTCCATAAACAAAGATATCTCTACCTGGGCTAGAATCCAAATCACTAGGTTTCAAAAAATTATACAACCTTTTAATCCTTAACAGAACTCACTAATACTGAACTTATATAGTAACTCAACATTTCAAAGACAGAGTTAGTATCTTCAAGTAGAAGGAACAAGGATCATTGAATCCAGGTATTGGGTTTTTGTTTTTATTTTCTCAGTTTGCTATTTTTAAGACATAGAGTGATTTTTTTTTTTAACCATTAGAATTACATATGAGGTTGTCTTGTGAGGCTCTGAGGGAACGAAGATGAGCCAGCTGGGCCAGGGGTCAGCTGCCCTGAAGTCAGCACCCCTGGGACCATAATCCTTCCCTCAGGCCCCCATGGCTGGCAGCTCTTTCCCTGGGATGGCTGCCTCAAGGAGACCCTCTTCCTTCTTAGACCATTTTCTCTAACCAACAGTGTCCAGTACTAGGCTGGGCACCTACCAGTACAACAATGAACAGGACAGACAGATAAGCACAGGCAACACTGTCTTCGTGGGGAACGTCTTAATCTGTCCTCCAGTCCTGCTGAAACAAGATGAGACACCACACCATTGAAACGAGTGTGGGAAAGCTCTCTGTTCTAATAGAACTCTGAGCAATCATCGGAATATCTACACTGGGGAGAAGACTTATGAGTGTAATTATATGGCAAGGCCTTCTTCAAAATAAATGTCTTATATGACATCAGAGCTTCCACACTGGGAAGAATATAAAAAGCATATAAATGTGGCTGTTTGGAAAAACCCCAATCAGAACTCTTAATTTGTCGACTTCAAGCAAATTCATACCAGACACAGAAAAGCATTTTGAATGCAGTGCAGCAAGGCATTGAGTCTGAGTACATGTCTTACTCTAAGCCGGAGACTTCACACAGGCCAAATACCCTATAAATGTGATAAGCATTGGAAATCTGCAATCAAAACTGACACTTCATTATACAGCAGAGATTTCACGCAGGTGAGAAACTCTAGGATGTAATGAGTCTAGGAAAATCGTCAGTTATAGTTCTAGGCTTCTCTTACATCAGAGAACCTATTCTGGGGAGAAACCTTTTTTTATTAATTTTATTTATTAATTATTTTTTTTTTTTGAGATGGTTTCACTCAGGTGTCCTGGGTAAAGTGCTGTGGCATCATAGCTCACAGCAACCTCAAAGTCCTCTCGGAGGACTCAAGCAATCCTCTTGTCTCAGCCTCCCCAGTAACCTAGGACTACAGATACCCACCACAAGGTCTGGCTAGTATTTTTTTTTTTTATTTTTTAGTAGAAACAGAGTCTCATTTTGCTCAGGCTGGTCTTGAACTCCTGAGCTCAGGTCAGCAGCCCACATCAGCCTCCCAGAGTGTTAGGATTATAGGCGTGAGCCACCGCTCTGGGCTGGGAGAAACCTTATGAATGAAACAATTGTGGGAAAGTCATTGCATGTTGTGAGCTATCACAGTGCACAGCTTATAATGCACCAGAGAGTTGACACTGGAGTAAAGCCCCAGGAATGGAGTAGCTTGGGAAAGCTTTTTATCTGCAATCTATTACCATCAGTCAGCTGCACTGGGCAGAAGCACTCAGGATGGGTTCAACCCATTTCTTTTTTTTTTTTTTTTATTGTTTGGGATTCATTGAGGGTGCAAAGAATTAGGTTACACCGATTTCCCTTGTTAGGTAAAGTCAATCTTCTAATTTTATCCTGCCCCCAAGAAGTGTGCCGTACACCATGATCCTCCATCCCCCTCCCTCCTGTCCTTTTCCCACATGCTCATTCCCCTACCCTTCAACTTGTAGTAGATCGTCTACTGCCTTCATATTAGAATTGAGTACACTGGATTCTTACTTCTCCATTCTTGTGATGCTTTATTAAGAAGAATGTGTTCCACCTCCATCCAGGTTAATACAAAAGATATAAAGTCTCCATCTTTTTAATGGCTGAATAGTATTCCATAGTATACTTATACCACAGCTTGTGAATCCATCTTGGGTTGGTGAGCATTTAAGTGTTTCCACAGTTTGGCAATTGTAAATTAAGTTGCAATAAACAGTTTAGTGCAAATGTCCTTATGATAAAATGATTTTTTTTCTTCTGGGTAGATGCCTAGTGATGGGACTGCAGGATGGAGTCCCATTACTCCATGGAAGGTCTAATTTGAGTTCTTTAAGGATTAACCCACTTCTTAAAGCATTGTGCTTGGAGGCAGAGAACCCAGGTCTTAAGTGTGGGTTACTCTTTCTTTATAAGAACGAGTCGCAACCATATCCCGACCACTGATCACAACAGTCAGTCTTTATTTCCCATTTGAGTCACTAAGGGATGGACCAGGTGGGATAGCCATGGGAATTTAATGCAATCCTTCTCCACTATTGGGAGAATGAGGACCAGATATTTCATTTGCTTATAGGTTTCTTTTTAAACTACAGAATTTTTAGATTTATGTCACTAATGTGTGCTTCTCAAGGACAGAAGTCATAATCTTCCTTTCTGCATTCTAGCATATCATCTTTTCTCTTTCCAGCTTTTCTATCTCACCATTTACATAAAATCATTCTCCAAGCCCCTGATTAATTATCCCTCTCTCTTGACTAAGGCCATCCTTCTCCACTTTATAACTCTACTCTCATGTAGTAGCTGATCATTTGCCGTTCCCTACCTAGAAAATACTTTTCTCCACCTATTCGCCAATCTATGTTTTTCCTCATCTTCAAGGTCCCAGTGCGTCCCTAAAATATTTTCTTCTTCAAATGTGTCTTCATTCTACTGTGACAAATTTTTGTGAATAATTTTTAACTTGATGTCTATGTATATACTTTCAATCAACTTTTTGAGAGTATATATGGTGTTTCTTTTTGTTAGCATACAGATAATCATTTGTGCAGCCTCATTGTATATGTAATACTTTTGATATGACTCAGAAATATACTTCTTGTGAAAACCAAGATATGAAATGATAAAAGTAAAATATCGTTAGGTGATAAAGTTAAGAGGCTAAGCCTTGACTTCACTCTCCCTAAACTTAGGATATCTCAAAGAGACCCCGAAAGTTTGAAGGGGCAGAGTTTGAAAATTAATCACCTACCCTCACTCATACAGGGTTTGCTAATTCTACACTACGATGGAAAGTCAGATGATCCCTGATTAATGGATTCTTGCAACAAAATCTGATTGCTTCACAAGCAACCTCAGCCATAAAACTATAAAACTCCAATTGATTCAGAAACCAACAGTTTGTATGTAGTCAGGGATTTAGGGAGTAGATTAGATTTGTGTGTATGGGTCAGTTAGGAAACGGGTCCTTTCCTCTGAGCTTCAGCTGATTCCAGACTTGTCAGAGATAACACCACTCAAACTGATCCTTCCTCATGCATCGATGTCATATTTACCAGCCTGATAAATTAAAAGCATTAGTGCTTTTTCTTTTCTTTGCCATTGATTTCACTCTTCACTGTCAACATGAACTCTTTAACAGCCTAAACGCATATGACCTTTCAATACTTGATATAAGAAAAGAAAAAGAAAATAAGCAACAAGGAAAGCAGAGTGGAAAGTAGTTAATATCACAAAGCTGAAGGCAGATGTGCAAAGTGTAATGGAAAGAAATGAGAAGATAAAATATATGTTGTCCTGTTATTTATAAAGACAAGAGAATGTGCATTACCCAAAAGGCAAAGAGAAATGTATTAATATTTCAAAGTTCATTAGTGTCCAGCACTGTGAAAACTATTTTATATCCATTAGCTAACATATCTATTATAAAAAATGAATGAAGTAAGGCTGTCACCCCCACTTTACAGTAGGAGACAGACCTGTTCTCTAACTTGCCCACAGTCTCATGGCTTTTAATGTAGACTGCCCAGATTTGATCTTAAGTACTTACTCTCAGAGTACACATATGCTATAAGGCAGAAATAATTAAAAGGAACTAAAAATTTTTAAATAGCTATTATTTTAACTTTTATCTATTAAAAGCTATTATTTTAACTTTTATCTATTAATCAACCAGCATAGGCACAATACTCACACACTGCTTAGTTTATTTAAACCTTGAACGTATCACTATCATTCAGTGAGGGAAAAAAATATAGTTGAAGATTTACAATCTGCCAAAAAGCTGGCTTCTCAGTTTCAAAGTAAAGGCTTTGGTTGACAGAACAAATTTTCTTTTAAATGAATATGCTTCTTTGTTACAAAGTGTAAAAATTATTCCTATGTGTTATATTTGCTTATAGAGCAAGTTCTGCAAGGGGCTATGATTTCAGAAAAAGGGTTCTTTTTGCTGTATTGTGCTCACTTTTTCTCTTTCTCTAGGCATGTTCGTATTTTACATCTAACGCTTTGCCATTGAAGATTACTTTCATCAATGCTAATCCAATGGGCAAAAACATCAGCATTATTTTTAAGGTACAAGTGGCCCTTCTAAAACACCAAATTGATTCTATAGACAGAACTATTGATTTATTACTCACAAAAAGAAATTATTATTTTCCTTTGGCAATAGCGTGGAGATTTTCCAGTTATTTCAGATTCTGCCTCTTTGCAGAATTCATGTTCATGCCAAACTGTGATTGGCAATAAATCAAACATTACTGGCTCAGATCCAAGGAACCATCAGTGCAAAACTTAAGAGAGTATGTTTCATAAATAAAAGTATATGATCACTTTTAAATAGCACAGAAAGTAGAATGTGTGGTGAGGTCCCTATGAGGAGAGTTTCTTTTTGGTTTGGATACTGAATTAGGATAAAATTAACTGAAACTCAAATGATGTAAGTTAATTTAACATCAAATTCTTACCTACAAGCACTTACAAAGTTTAGTAATTTGTGTTCTTTTCTTATTTTAAGTAAAAGGTATGAGCCATTCATATTCTTCATCATGAATCCCATGAGAAAAAATAGAATAAAAGGTAATAACTGGGTTATAGAGAGTTAGGAAAGAGAGACCAAAGAGAAAACCACAAGTAAAAAGTAAGAATTTGTCAATTATTCTGTTATTAATAATTTAACCAGTTCTCTAGCCAGCCCACACAACAAAGTCTAAGAATGAATTTTTGGGGGGTTCCACTTTGGGAGGAGATGATTACTATACCCATACTTTTGTTTTGCCTGTGTAACCTGAAGAATTGTTGGTCCCATGACACAAAATCTGATCTTGGCAGAATTTTCTGTGCATAATTTAGAAAGCATTTCCAAAATCAACTACTTGTTTAGTTAAAATTCATACAATTAACTTTCTCTTTGGATAGATTCCATTTCCTTTGCCCATACTAGAAAATTATTCCTTTACTATTTCTTATTATTATTAAAAATGATTTTCTCTGGAAAAAACTTCAATTGCCTTCCTAATAAGAGATACGGCTGATTTAAAGCCTGATGACTGATATGTACACTATTTATACTCATAGTGAAGACCTTAGTTCGTGGTAGTCTAACTGCACATCAGTGCGCAAATTTATGACTTATCAAATAAGGTTCCACTTAGAAAGAGGGTGAGTTTGAAATTTGGATAAACATTCGCCAGGCCTCCCTTTACTAAACTCTGAACTTAAGAAATAACACATGGATAATAAAATGAAAATAATCATCAAGGAACAACAAATATGCCAAGTAGGGCTTCCAATTTGATGGTTGCTGCATCTGTAATCATTTAAAGGGAAGTTATCATTTTTATTTTCTTTTCTATCAAAAACACAAGGTAATTTTAGTGCTAATAAAACAATTGAAACCACTCTGAGTCAGGCTAGAAATGTACCCAAGGGAAAAAAAAAATAACATGTGCCACATTTGAATGTTTTTAATGGAATTCAAGGAGAAACCCAGAGTCTATAATTTTCTTTTTAATAGGCTGGAGATGATCTTCGACAGGATATGCTTGTTCTGCAGATTATTCAAGTGATGGACAACATTTGGCTGCAGGAGGGCCTGGATATGCAAATGATCATTTATAGATGTCTCTCCACAGGAAAAGACCAAGGTCAGTATAGATTAGAAAGTGGATTGGCTGACATTATTTATCTCACACATTCACTGGCAATCTGCCACAAAACTTTCTACGGCTTTCACTTCAGATTACAAATTTAAAAATCCAAAGAGCTATAAACATTCATAATTTTCAGAAATAATTATTTTCAGAAATGATAAGCAAACATAATTTGTATAAAACATTATATATTTGTAGGTATTAATGAGGACTTTCACCATCAAAATGCTAACTGTAATGTTGTTTAGTGTATCTTTTTTTTAAATAATTTTATTCAATCATAATTGTGTACATTGGTGCAATCATAGGGCAGAATGTGCTTCATATACAATCAGAAACATTTTGATCGTACTGTGAGAGATATCCCTCAGCATTTTCTTAATCACTATATAAAGACATTGATACTCTACATTTAATAAGTTTCACCAGTACCCTACTAAGATGCACCAACATCATAATAAAGATATTTATACCAGTATGTTTATTGCAGCCCAATTCATAATTG
>CAUYRH010096564.1:0-10130 GCA_963574655.1 Perodicticus potto
AAATGAGTCTTGGGAAGCTGGAGAACAGACCCTTAATTTATTTGATGTACTTCTTTGCTATTTAAACTTTAGCCTGTGTGTAAGTTTAAACAGAAACACACCACACAGTCTTGAATTTTAGTTTCTAAATATGAACATACATTTTCTTCATAAAATCCAAATCGAAAGGCAATTAATAACCTTTGGCACCTTTGCGTGGTGCGTACAAATGAAAGTTTAAAATTCTGCCGCCATGGTTGCTTTTAGTTCCCGTGTATCTGACAGTGGAACCACACTAAAATAGTGACTAACTCAAGTTAGATAAATAAATGTGATATAAATATTAAAAAAAAATGTTAGCATACAGTAAAACTGACCTTTTAAATGTACAATTCCATAAATTTAACTACTCCTGCGTGGATTCATGGAAACACAATCGGGACCCATTTCATCATCCCCCAAGCTCTCTCTTGCTGTCTCCGAAGGTCACACCCTTCCTCACTCATAACCCCCGGAGTGCACCGATCGGTTCTCCATCCCTACAGCATTGTCTTTTTGAGAATGTTCTACGTGTATTAATGAATCATACACCATGAACTTAACAAGCCTGGTTTCTCTCACTTGACAAAATGGAAGCTTTATTTTGGTAATGCTATTTTCTGCCTTGTGTTTAAAAAAACTATTTTAAAAAACAGAGAGAGAGAGAGAAAGAGGGAGAGAGAGAGAGAGAACATGCACATGAAGCATGAAATTAATTGGACTTGGGCAGGCAGAAAAGATTTAATAGACTCAGATAGTCCTTTCCTTAGTTTTAGAGACATTCCAACTCCTGTTACGGTCTTTCGATGTATAGCAAAAATAATAAAATGCAAAGATAAATTTACCAAATGGCAAACATCATAATTTCTTTTCTACGTCAAAAGATTTTCAAATAGATAACTCCAAAACAGAAAATGAGCAAATGAAATAAACCAATCATTCAAAAAGGAAACATACAAATTATCACATAATTTGACTTTTTGAAAACATAAAATCATAGAAAACTCGTTTTTCTTGTGGCTTTTCTATGTTTATTTGACCAAGGGGACTCATACGGTCCAATAGCAGATGAGACAGTTATTTTTCTCATTTTTCTTGTGGGGTATCTTTTGTTTTTCTTAGGCTTTAGGTTTTCATGTTGTTTTTGAGAAGTCCGACAGCTGCACTCTCGTTCTGGTTCTGGTCTTTATGTGACATACGTAGGCCTCCTTGGGTCATACTGTATCAGATACTGCACACATCCACCATGCTATTTCTATCCCTTTGCACTGAATAAAATTCTGCATGTGATTTATCCCTGAGGGCATTACCTTACACACACATTCATTGTCTCGTGGAATGTTTTACCATCACAATGCAAGTTTTAAGTGATCAAAAGCTTTGCTTGTTTTTTTTTAACCTCTGAATTTTCACTAGGGTATATGAAAAAGTGTGCATAATTTAGGAAAAATTAAAGAACTAAATGAAATAAAAAAATAGGGAATAAACCAAATTAAAATATAGTAATTTAAAAACACCTATCTTCAACAGAATTGAATGCAATATCAAAAATTAACTGAAACAAAGTATAAAATAAGAATTTAGTGATATCAAAATGGATGAAGTATTTAACTGCCAAAAACTGAGACATAAAACTGTGTAATATATCCCCAGGCAATTGAAGCAGTATCAAAAATACACTACTGGGACCTGATCAAACTAAAAAGCTTCTGCACTGCTAAGAACACAGTAAGTGTAGCTGGCAGGCAGCCCTCAGAATGGAAGAAAATATTTGCAGGTTATGCCTCATACAAAAGTTTAATAACCAGAATACACAGAGAACTCATGCATTTTGGCAACAAAAGGGCAAGTGATCCCATCTCAGGGTGGGAAAAGGACTTGAAGAGAAACTTCTCTAAAGAAGACAGGCACATGGCCTACAGACACATGAAAAAATGCTCACTATCCTTAATGATCAGAGAAATGCAAATCAAAACTACTTTGAGATATCATCTAACTCTAGTAAGATTAGCCCACATCACAAAATCCCAAAACCAGAGATGCTGGTGTGGATGCGGAGAAAAGGGAACACTTCTACATTGCTGGTGGGAATGCAAACTAATACATTCCTTTTGGAAGGATGTTTGGAGAATACTTAGAGATCTAAAAATAGATCTGCCATTCGATCCTATAATTCATTTACTAGGTATATATCCAGAAGACCAAAAATCATATCATAATAAAGATACCTGTACCAGAATGTTCATTGCAGCCCAATTCATAATTGCTAAGTTGTGGAAGAAGCCCAAATGCCCATCGACCCATGAAGGGATTGATAAATTGTGGTACATGTGTACAATGGAATATGATGCAGCCTTAAAGAAAGATGGAGACTTTACCTCTTTCATGATTACATGGATGGAGCAGGAACTTATTCTTCTTAGCAAAGTATCTCAGGAATGGAAGAAAAAAGTATCCAATGTACTCAGCCCTAATATGAGGCTAATTTATAGCTTTCATATGAAGGCTAAAACCCAATTATGACACAAGAATATGGGAAAAAGGGCAAGGGAGGGGAGGGGACGGGGGTACATGGGTAGAGGGAGGGCAATTGGTGGATCACACCTATGGTGCATCTTAGAAGGGTACAGGTAAAACTTACTAAATGTAGAATACCAATGTCTTCATATAGTGATTAAGAAAATGCCATGAAGGCTATGTTTAACATTTCAATGAAAATATTTCAGATTGTATATGAAGTCAGCACAGTATGCCCCATGATTGGACTAATGTACACAATTTTGATTTAATAAAAATTAAAAAAAAATTGGTTTGTATAGGGTGGTGTCTGTGGCTGAAAGGAGTAGGGCACTGGCCCTATATACCAGAGGTGGTGGGTTCAAACTGAGCCCTGTCCAAAAAAAAAAAAAATAAAAGTGTAAAAAAAAATTGTTTTGTATATTACAGATCTGAGAAATAGCAGTTTCTGAAGATACTTCCAGATTGAGAGACAGCTAGATGTAGTCACATCTATTATTACTATTATTACCTACATTTTGGGGTATGCCTTACAGGTATCATAGAAGGCTAATGTTTATTTGACCCAAGTCACATCTTAGCTGCACCACTCTAAATTCTCAAAATCTTTCAGATTCTCTTAGGCTCTCATTCTCTAATAGTGAGCTCTTTTCTTTTGAAAGACAGTTAACATAAATTCAGCAAATAGTTACTGAACTATTATGTCCCAGGTAATGAAATAAACAATAAGGATATCAGGCATAAATGCTTGAATCCCTTTTCTTCTACTTCTGAACTTATCTATTTCTTTATTCTGTATTGTACTTCATTATTACCTGTTTGAAAACTTCTCTGCAAGATTAATCTTATTGTTGGGGATTCATTTAATGTTCAAGAACCAGATTACACTGATTTCATTTGTTAGGTAAAGTCCCCATTATAATTTTGTCCTGTCTCCAAGGGATGTGTCACACCATGTGACCCCCCCACCTCCCTCCTTCCTTGCCTCTCCCTGCACCCTCCTTCTCCCAACCCCCACCATGTACTAGGTCATCAACTGTCCTCATATCAGAATTGAGTACATGGGATTCTTGCTTCTCCATTCCTGTGATTCTTTACTAAGAAGAATGTGTTCCACTTTCATCCAGGTTAATACAAAAGATGTAAAGTCTCCATCTTTTTAATGGTTGACTAGTATTCCATGGCATACATGTACCACAGCTTGTTAGTCCATTCCTGGGTCAGTGGGCATTTTGGCCATTTCCACATTTTGACGATTATAAATTGAGCAGCAATAAACAGTCTAGTGCAAATTTCCTTATGGTAAAAGGATTTATTTTTCTTCTAGGTAGATGCCCACTAATGGGATTGCAGGATCAAATGGGAGTTTGAGTTCTTTGAGGAGTCTCCATAGTTCCTTCCAAAAAGGTTGTATTAGTTTGCAGTCCCACCAGCAATGTAGAAGTGCTCCCTTCTCTCCACATACATGCCAGAATCTATAGTTTTGAGATTTTGTGATGTGGGCCATTCTTGCTGGGGTTAGGTGATATCTCAGGGTGGTTTTGATTTGCATTTCTCTGATAGTTGATCCTATTATACATCTCTTGGGAAATTTTTCCATCCATTATCTCAACAGTGTTACATCTTTCATCTTTCTCTTTCTACTCCTTTCTTCTCCTCAGTCTTATAAATATGGTCAAATTATAATTTTGTGTAGAAGATCTCTTGCTATTTCCTTGTTATGTTTTACTTTTCCATCCACTGTAGTGTTTAGAGAAATTAATAGTGCATAAATCATTAATAACTTCCACCCTAATTCTACTTGACCATTTTGTATAAAATGACTATTTATCCAGTCCCACACTTTTGAAATTCTTTCTTTTATTGCTCATTTACTCATTCATTCATATATCGATCCTTTGCTATAGACCAGGAACTGTTGTAGATACAGATAACATAGTAATAAACTAGATGGAGGTTTTAGAAGAAGGAGGTAAAAAAGAAATTTAAAAATTAATGCAATAAGTATTTTTATTAAGGTGTGTACAAAGTGATGTTTGAGCAGAGAGGAAGGAGAGGTTAACCCTGCGTGTTAGTCATAGGAGGACGTTCTAGAAGATACTCCCCTGTTGACCATTCTGAGCTGAGTCTTTGAGGAAGAGTACCGGTTTCCACAGAGATGCAGGGGTGAGGAAAAAGTTCTTCACGTTTAGACAAGAAGCTCATGGTAAACAGAGGGCATGATGACTTCCATGCTACCTGGAGCCTCATATTACTGAACTACAAAGAGGTCAAGGGCCAGATCATAGAGCACAGTGTATGGCCGGAGCACTTGGGCTAGAGCAGGTTGGCGCTATTAGAGCCACTGAGTCCAGCATCAGATTTGCCCCTTAATATGTCACTCTGCCCATGGGAGGAAGATTGAATGAGGTTAGGCAAAGGAAAGAAGGAAGAAACCAAATGACTAGTATAAAGATAGAAAAATCAGTCAAAAAGTCAACCTGGGAACTGACCATGCCCCACTATGGTTTTAGTGTGGGAACAGATAACTTTGGCACAATTGCAGAAGAACAAGACCAAGAAAAGTCTATAGCTGTTTGTAAGTAGTCCTGGATCCCTCTTCAAGCTTCTCTTCTGCATTTTCCCTTCCTATATGGCTTCTTTGACTGCCATTCTCCCAAAGATTTTGCTCTATTCTATATTGGATTATGTTCTCTTTAAGTGCTCTCTATATATCTTGTACCCTAAGGGAAATTTTCATCTTCTAGCTTAAAGTTAGCTACCTCAAGGGAGGCTTCCATAATTCTGTATCTCCTGTGTGTCTCTCTCAGCACTCAGCACTTTCAGAATAATCCATGATCAGTATACCTATGTTGGATACTCTATTGAGTGTTTTTAGTTTCAGTTTGTTTTATTGTGCAATTACTGATCCTCTAAGATAGGGCTTGGAACATAGTAGCACTTTAGTAAGTGTTTATTGAATTCCATTTAAGTTGGTTTGAATAACATTTGTGTTAGGAAATATTGTTTGAAAAAGTGGAAAAGTCAAAACCTTGAAAAAAATGTAAATAAAGAAGAAAAAAGAGGAAACTATCTAATAGGTAACAATATGTCTAATACTACATAATAATATTGTTGCGATGCTTCAGCCACCAAAATTTGGCTAGCCTTCCAAAACATGTAAACTTCTTGTACAGCCTGGCCAATAACATTACTCAGTCTGGAAATGGCAGACTAAGTCACAGAGGGATTAAGAACTGCACACCGGCTATCATAAAAGCTTTAGAAAGAAATCTGTAATTAGTAGCATGGATGCCTCCAAGTCACGTAATATAAAAACTAGGATGATTTATGGGCTGACAATTGGACTTTAATAATCTCTGGAGCTTTCAGAAGTACACATTTAATCAGGTCTTTAGCTTTCAGTGAGATGATAAACACCAAGCTAGAATAGTTAGACAAATGATTGAGAGGCCCAGGAAATCATTACTTTGCAGTTAAAAATCAATCACCCTTTGCTTATCTTTTATGAGCATGTTGAGCACAGAAGACAGGGTATGCACCTCTGTATAGTCCTGTGTGGCCCTGTATACCCCTCAGCTGCAGAATGTATTACTATTACTATTAATCTATTGGATGGAAGTATTTTCTTTAGCATATATTTTTTTAAAAAGATAGCAATTGGGTCCCAATGTATTTTGAATTTAATACTTAAGAACTAGAACAAAAATATCCCAACTGTTATAATTACATATATTGAAAATTCATTAGTGGTAAAGCCTTTAAAATTTCAAACAAGATATCAAACTTCAGAAGTAAGATACTGTACTAACATTTAAATTCCATGCCTAGTTCCTAAATACCTTGTGCTTAGATATGTTTTCTGTCACCACATATTAGATCACGCAGTGCCCTTATTCCTAGTCTTGATTGCTCCTTGAACAGAAACCTGTTTTCTGAGATAAGTAATTGTCATCTCTGTAAATTTGTTTGGAGCATGTGATAAAGAAATGAGCATGGACAGTTATCAGTGATTAAATTGTGGTTTAAATGCCTTCTGAGAAACTTGTGACATTTAGCTGAAAACATAACAATGTCAAGGAAAACATTGACTTTAATACATTTGAGTAAGTAGAGTTACTGCTGTTATTAGAAACAGCTACCTGAGAACATCTGTGTCCTAAAGTTCTACTTGGTTTTACATACAGAGCCACTGATTGAAACAGTTTTTCCTTTATAGCAAATGACTTCACAGATGAAGACCAAGTGTTGTATGTTGGTAGGAAAACAAGTTTACATATATGGTTTTCATGGTAAGGTATTTGTCAAGGTGTCTAAGTAAGTGAGGTATACAAAGATATGTCTAGGAATTGTTATATTATGAAATGTCTGATTTTGAATCAAAGTTCAATTCATTATATCTCAATCAAGAAGCAACACAATTAATCAAAGCATGCATCCAATTAACAACACAGTTTTGCCACTTTAATGGAAATTTGTTTATACAAGCAATGATGAAGTCTGGGGGGCAATGAAATTGGTAAAGGTGTTTTATACAGATAGTTGAGAATTGCATATTTTTTTCTTATAAGAAGTATCCAAAGCCTACAAAAAATAGTCAGTTGGTGCAAAATCTGGTGAATACAGTGCATGGCAGAGAGTTTCCTCGTCCAGCTTCCGTTGTTTGAGTAGCTTTGTTTGTGTGACTCTTGTTCGAGCACTGATTTGCAGGAAGATTGGCTTTCATTAATCTTTTATTTTTTTTAAACTTAATTTTATTTACTTCTGCCTGATCTTTATTATTTATTTCCTTCTACTAATTTGGGGTTTGGTTTGTTCTTCCTTTCCTTGTCCTTTGAGGTGCATCATTAGATTGTTGACTAATGTCTGTCTACTTCTTTTATATAGACAATGTTTGCTCTACGCTTTCCCATTGGTACTGCTTTTGCCATATCCTACAGATTTCAGTATGCTGCAGTTTTGTTCTCATTCATTCCAAGAAATTTTTAAATATCCTTCTTAATTTCTTTATTGATCAACTATAAGAAATAGTTATGGAATGAGTATTAATAGTTAATGGAATAAGCCAAGCACAGGATGACAAATACTGCGTGCTTCCACTCTTAGGTGGGAGTTAAAAACATGAAGAGAAGAGAAGTGAAGGGAAATAATGAAGATGGAGGGTAAGTTGGTTACCAGGAGCTGTGAAGGGGAGGGGGCAGAGAGGGATGAAAGGAAAAAATAAAATAACTTGAATGTTTTTATTGCCTCTGAACTGTACACTTAAAAATGGTAAACATGATAAATTACATATGTATATTTTACCTTAAAAAAATCTGAAATGACTTACTTAGGTTCTATTTTAACAAAGTTTTATATTTAAGATCATATTGAAAAATAAAAATGCTTAAATATAAGAAATTATAAAAATTAAAATATAAAATATACATATAAAATATAAAAATTTATAAATATAAAAAATAATAAAAATGTTCTCGATAAAAAGGAAATTTTAATATAGATAGTTTTTACATTTTCTATTTTCTACCTGGAAAGAAGAAAACAGGGAAAGGGGGTGTCGTCACAGCATTGAGTCAGTTGTGTGTGATTTGAGAATTTGGACTGTTAAAAGAAATTCAATTATTTATAAGAAAGAAAATGGAGGGTCTCTCACTAAATCAGAGTGATAAAAAGAAGCAAATTATTAACTAGGACAACCTGCATAGTTTTCTCTCATTTATTCATATAGGAAGTCCTCCCTACACTAAAATAAAAGTGTTCACTACCTTTTATACCCAAACTGCAATCGATGAAATAAGGCTATAGAAAAAGAATATAAATTTTCCTTAAGCATTTTTCTCTTCCAATTTGCTTCCTTTCAAGACTGCATAGCATTTTAAGCCATAAATAAAAATCTTTTGAAAAAAGTTATAAGCTTTTTTCATAACCAACCAGTTGTATTTTTTTCTCATATTTCTTCAGGTGTAATTTCTTAGAATCAAAAAATAAATTGAGGTGGATAAAATTAAAAGCATATGTGTTCCTCTCTGAAATTTATTTATGCTATTGGAATCCATGAATATGCCTAGGGCAATAAGGACATCATTGTATGGAGGTACTTAGCTCAGCTCCAGTGAGAAAAGCGTTTCTGATGAATGCAGTTCTGAGCCACTGAAAAGAAACGGGGCAAACTCAAGTAATGAGGTAGCTGGATGGTTTTTATACATGGGGCACCCAGACGTGGATAGTCTTTTTAGGATTTCTCTGGTAGCTAGAAAAATAATATATGTGTTATTCAGTGTCTGTTTTCTTCTCATGCCTCATGCAGGGCATTTACAATGTCAATGCTAGACTGTAGAATTGCTCCTGTGGGAGCTGTAAGAGTAGGTTTTTAAAAAAAAACTAGGAAAAGGGGGTGTGGTTAAGCATTGACTCAATTGCAGAAGATTCGAGAACTTGGACTGTTAAAAGAAATTCAATTACTTGTAAGGAAGGAGATAGAGGATCTCTCACTAAATCAGAATGATAAAAAAGAAATTATTAACTGAGGCCACCGGCTTTAAATCCAACAGCCTTGGATTTAAAGCACACAATATTCACAGTAAAGGTTAGCAACTATCAGTTTTTTCATAGTGTTTGCAAATGCTGCATGTGAAGCAATTAACTCATATGGGATATTGGAATGTAAAGTAACCAGACCTTCTCTGGGAGACTATGTTTCCATCCTGTAAAGGAATGAAATCTGGGCATCTAGGGAGACCACATTAGGAAGCTGGCTGGGATGTTCAGTGCTCTTCAGACAGATAGTATTATAATTTGAATTTATTAGCTGGTGATTTGGATCAAGTTGGGACATGGATTAAGATTTAGTATATACTAAAATATTTACAATCTTTGTGAGGATTTGAGAGGAAAGAAAAACGATTAAGACCACTCATGTTAAGGCACTTGATGTGTGCACAATTGTGGTGAGAATGAGTATAATGTATATTTTTTAGCAGTGAGCACAATTATTCTGTCAGAAAGTCCAATAACGTTTCAACAACATGTTTCCAATGTCAACATGTATCAGGCTTTCTCTGCCCTTCAGTGCTTGCTAAGCACCTTCTCTATGTGCAGAGAATTTCCCACATTGTATGAGTTCGGCCTGTCTGTGGTGAAAGCCAGAGACTTGCTTTTCCAATTTTCCTTGGAGTTAATACATAAAATAACCTAGTTAACACCCATTTGACATAATTAGACACTTTGGTTGTACACAGAATCCTCCTGGTGAGGTTGGTAGTGGTGGTAGAAAGACTTGGAACATTCAGTGCCAGTGTCTGTGAGGTGCCCTTTTCCCAGTGTCTGTCTGTGAGGTGTCCTATCTGTGAGGTGTCCTATTCCCTCTGTCTGTCTGTGAAGTGTCCTAATCCCGCAGTCTGTCTGTGAGGGGTCCTATTCTCGCTGACTGTGAGGCGTCCTATTCCAAGTGTCTCTCTGTGAGTTGTCCTATTGCCGGTGTCTCTCTGTGAGGTGTCCTATTCCCACTGTCTGTCTGTGTGGTGTCCTATTCCCTCAGTCTGTCTCTGTGTGAGGTGTCCTATTCCTGCTGTCTCTCTGTGAGGTGTCCTATTCCC
>CAUYRH010096565.1:0-19795 GCA_963574655.1 Perodicticus potto
GGGGTGTATACATTGGATACTTTTTCTTCCATTCTAGAGATACTTTGCTAAGGAGAACATGTTCCAGCTCCATCCATGTAAATATGAAAGAGGAAAAGTCACCATCTTTCTTTAAGGCTGCATAATATTCCATGGTATACAATAAAACCTTTTGGAAGGTGATAAGGTTCCTTTGTGATGGCTCGGAATGTAGCCCTGTGAAATTCAAATACTGTGAATGAAGATAATCCCTTTCTTAAGAGCTTTTGTTAGTGCAAAGAACAGTGTTTGGCTTTGGGCTTTCTGGGCCCTTCTGCTGATATTTAGGACCCATGTCCAGCCTCTCTGTTCATCTTAGCCCTTCTCAAATGCCACTCCTCCTGAGGAGCCTCTCCCCCTTCTCTGGAAAGGGTAGGTTCCCACCTTTCAAAACCTCTCTCTGCTGCACATCTTCAGGAAGTCGTCCCCCTCACTGCTCCTTGATTGGCAATTATTTGCATAATTTTCACTCCTCAAATCTGAACACTTGGTCTTTGCACGGTTCTAGACAAGGGAGGCACGGAGATGAATATGACATCTCTAGGATTTGTGCCCTTGAATTCATGGTTTTCTCCTGGTAAAAGAGGAGCCAGCTTTCTTTGACTTTTCTCTCACATCTGCAAATTTCCTATATCCAGTTTTCACCACACTTTGCCACCTGTATCCACATGGAAAGCCCACAAAAGTATGTTACCAAAATTTCACCTTTACACCAGTACTTTGCTAATTCAACTGGGGAGGTCCAACTTAGGCACAAGGCAGAGTGGAGTGTTGGGTGGGAGTATGGGTCTGGCAACCTTGTGTCTACTTTTGCTTTGTGGCCACACATCCTACTTTTGTGTGAACTTAGCTTTGGGTTCTTTTTTCGTAAAATGAGAAACCAACAGAAACCAGTTGCCATGTGGATTAAAGGGAATGATATTTGGTACTTTGGCACATACTAAACTTTCAAAACATTTAAGCTGTTATTTCAACTTTGATTACTAGCTCAATGCTTATTCATTAATTTTTGGTTCAGGTAGTTAGAATGAGTTCCGCTGTCATAGGGTTTTTATTCCCAATTTGTTTATACTTTCAGAATTTTAGGAAGTGGTAGAATAGGTACCCATTTATAACTGTATCCAAAAAGGGACATGACTTATTTTCATTCTTATGATTATAAAGTATTGAATTCAGCTTTCTCTCTCTGGACCCCCAAATCCAGTCTTTTCTTGATTCCTCCTTGGCATCCTTCTCTTTCATCCCTTTGTTATGGATGTTGCTGTCATATACTATGTAAAGGTCTTCTTATTTGTATAGCCACTGAGCTTACCTAATTGTTATTCAATTATTTGCTATACAAATTATCTAAACTCTTCTAAGAGAATAAGTAGATGCAACCAATTTTACTTTTATGTGTTCTTTCACTGCAAGTTTCAAGAAATAATACAAGTGGGCACAGTGGCTCACACCTGTAATCCTAACACTCTGGGAGGGAGAGATGGGTGGATTGCTTGAGCTTAGGAGTTGGAGACCAGGGAGACCCCATCTCTACTAAAAATGGAAAAGCTAGCTGGGCTTTGTGGGGTGCCTGTGGTCCCAGCTACTCAGGAGGCTGAGGCTAGAAGATCGCTGTGGCTGTGAGCTGGGATGCCACAGCACTCAACCTCCAGCCTACAGAGTGAGACTCTGTCTAAAAAAAAAAAAAAAAGAAGAAGAGGAAAAGAAGAAGAGGCAATATGAATGGAACAAAAGAAAATTTTTGATAACTACGTCTTATGCAGTGGTCCCATAACTTCTGCATCAAAAGTAACTAAGACTAAAAGTCTTGGATGGCCATGCAAAGATGGGAACTATACACTAGGTTTTCAACAACTTTATTTTGATTGGATTGTAAGCTTTTATTTTCATTATCTTTGTTATTCAGGGACCATAAATGAATTATGAGGCAGATAGTGAAGGGAACCCTTTTGACAGTGCTCACCTAAAATCTACTGTTTCAGAGTTGGTTGGAGCAGTTCTTCATTTCAACTTTAGAAGAAATGCCCTTCTCCAGAATGAGATAAAATTTAAAATATTGGCTGCTTGTTTCTATGATTGTTCCCTCAAACATATATTAGTCTTGATTTCTTTCTTTCTTTTTTGCAGTTTTTGGCCAGGGCTGAGTCTGAACCCGCTACCTCCGGCATGTGGGTCTGGTGCCCTACTGCTTTGAGCCACAGACACTGCCCTATTCTTGATTTCTTGAATATCATTTCTATCCAAACCAGAAGTTGCCCTCAATCTTAATTTATCCATTTAAAGCACATATTTTCATATACATATTTGAGACATTTTGTTATGGCAGAATTTGCAAAGTATGGAGCAATATTACCTATTTAATATTTGTATGTTTATATCACATGCTGGTGAATGGCCCTTCCCCAGTTCTCCTACCACTCCTCATTGTGACTCAAGACTTCTTTTATTACAGTTTAATATGTTAAATTTTAGAAGCCAGAAAAAAAGTTAGGACAACCAAAATGAATTTCATGTAATACTTTGGTAGTGTTCTGAGGGGGGCCTGCAAAGAGAAGGGGACTATGACTTTAAGCCCAGGGTGCTTTATGATACTTGTGTCCTGATTCTGAAGGTCACCAGATGGAGAAACCACAGTAACAGGGGCAATTGATATATAGCTGATGCCAGCCCTCACCTGCTCAGTCAGTATCTTAGCTCCTATAATAAGCCTGCAATTATTTCTGGAGGTCCCCAGGAGAAATCTCATGGGCTAACACACAAGGCTGCTCCTACAGGAACGCTGGCCTCTGCTGGAGCCAGTGAGGACACCAGCCAGCCATCCTCTCCTGCCAGCTGCTGAGAGTGGAGGGCTGAGAATGATGCCTATGGACCAGCTTTCTGATGAGAAATGAAAGAGGACACCTCTCTCCCCTCCCCTGTTTGTCAGAATAGCAGGGTATATGCAAGTCCTGTTTCCTCTTACCCTGCTAATAGATGTTGGGCTAATGACCGAATGTAAAAACTAGCTTTTAACCTAACCTGTGAAGCCAAGGAACCCCGGAGTGTCTGCAGTAGCCAGTTGAGAGGTTTCATGGGTGCCGCTCTCTTCGCTGTACTCCTAACTCATGCAGAACAACTCAACTTCTATCTCTTTTATGCACTAAAACTCCAGAAGATTTTGCTTGAATTGTTGCTCTTCCCTAATCAGTGAGTCTACATTTATATTTTGTGACATGCATTTTAAACTCCCACAAAATATTGTCCTTTTAACAGAATACTTAGGAATTTGTGCTATTATAAAAATACTTACGGTACCTTAAGATGATATTTATGTTTAAAGGCAACACTCCCATAATTACATATAGAAAACTGATGGGAAAATGGACTTTGAGAAGGAAAGTACTTTCATGCAATTTTTAAGAGCTATACCAGTATGTAATATAAAGTACTCCTTTATTTGAAGGTTTGGGCAAAGGAGAAAGAGAAGGGTATTTCATAATTACTGTCAACTTCCAAGGATTGAATAATGGACACAAAATTCATTAACATTAAGTCTTAGCAATGAGAGAGCATTTTTTAACCCATATCTCTAAATAATCAAAGGTACCTTGGAAGTCTCAGATCACCTACTTTCAATGCATACCTCAAAATATTCCCTGGCCAACTTAGTGTGTGTAGGGGCAGACAGATAAAGATAGTTATTACAAATACAGAATGAGTAATATTATATCTTATCCAGAGAGTCCATAGATCCTTGAGTAATTTTCATTTACCATGAGTACATGTAACACATTTGCAACACTTCAAGCTATTTAAAGCAATTTGCTTTGAAAGAAAATGGAAAAAAATCAGGTAAATCAAATCACAGAATCAGAGAATTACATGCATAAAAAGTGACAAAATCTCATTCAAAGCCTGCTGCAAAGGTGAATGCTTCTTCAACCTCCCCAGATCCTCCTCTGTGACCTACAATGCTAGGGATGCCCCTGGGAAACAGCAGTGCGCTGTTGTGGGAAATGCTTAGACTCTGAGGCTTCAAAGGCTCAGATTTGGCCCTACAATATGCCTTATGCTGAGAGAGCTTTAGGAAATGATTTAGCTTTGCTAAAGCATGATGTTTTCCTTTGGACAGTAAGTGTAGGAGTGCGGTACTGGTCATTATCCATCTTCCCTGTGCTCCATTCATTCTTCAAGCTCATCTTTCCTACTCTGTGCCCTAGAAGGCTGACTTCTACATAAAGCAACTTGCATGTCTCCATGCCTACCAGCATCCTATTGGTTTGGAGCAATGGAAGGTACCCATGGGTGATGGACAAGGGTGCAAAGAGAGAGAGGGCACACTACTTCTTTCCTGACCTCTGGCTGCTATGGGTGACGTGTTCTGGTTGTATCCTTCACCATTTGGACCTGTTTTAGTATCTTGCCAACAGACCCTTTCCTGGCTGCTGAAAAATTAGTTCTTCCCTGTGATTCTTTAGGACTAGGAATAATAAAGGCATCCCTTTCCTGCTGTTGCAAACTCTGAGAATCTCATTGTCCCTTGTTCCCTTAACTTGCCTGTTGACTCTCTGACAGCCATGGAAAGTGTCTTGAACTGCCTCTGTTAGACTCTTGTTCTTACCTGGACTTTGTCTCTACCCAGTACCTAGTCTCTCTCAGATTTGTTGAAAATTTCAGTTGCAATAATATACTGATACAAAAATATTTTAGGAATTAACATGTTAATTCTCAGCTTTCCTGCCCCCACATACTCATTCCTTTTTCATTCAACTTTAATTGTTATTATCTTTAGCATAAACTTACTTGTGGATAACTTCTGTTACCATGAACTCCCCCTATGTGTTATGGAGTAAATATAATCCTTGATAGCACTTCAGATACTTGAAGACAGTGCCGTTTGCCCCAGGCCTTCCCTTCTCTGAATGAATCAGACTGAATTGCTTCAAACATTTTTAACAAAACTTGGTTATAAGTTCCTTCTCCATTCTGATCACTCTTTTGAACACATTTCAGTTCCAGATCATTTGCCTTTCACTGTCATGTTCAAAACTTAATACACATATCCCAGGCATCATCTCATCAGACAGAAGTTAACTATTTTTTTTTAATCTACCAACCTCTTTTCTGCAGCTATTTTTCTTTTCTCTTTTTAAACCTTGTATGTAGACAGAATAGAGGAATAGAGCCTCTTGTCCTTTAAAAAAGAAGATGCCCATGTCCTAATCCTTGTAACTTAAGAATATGGTACTAAAACCTATTAGTTTTAAAGAGACCTTGCAAGCAGGATGAAGTGGCTCATGCCTATCATCCTAGTACTCTGGGAGGCTGAGGCAGGTGGATTCCTTGAGTTTAAGAGTTTGAGACTAGCCTGAGCAAGAGTGAGACCCCGTCTCTACTGAAAATAGGAAAAAAAATAGCTGGATGTTGGTGTGGGGTGGGGTGCCTGTAGTGCTAGATACTTGGGAGGCTGAGGCAAGAGGATCTCTTGAGCCTAAAAGTTTGAGGTGGCTGTGAGTTAGGCTGATGCCACAGCACTCTACAGGATGACAGAATGAGACTCTGTCTTGTAAAAAGCATTAATAATAATAATAATGATGGATGGAGGAAGGAGGGGAGGAGGGAAAGGGAGGGAAGGGAAGGGAGAAACTTTACAAATGCAATTCAGTTAAGAACTTTGAGATGTGAACATTGCCTTGGGTTATGTCAAGGACATTGTCCTTGAAAGTGGATCAGGGAAGCAGAAGAGGAGGTTGTAGTGATGCCCTGTAAGATCTCAATTTGCTGTCACTGACCTTTAAGATGGAGGAAGTGGCCATAAGCCAAGGAAAGTGGGAGGCATGGGAGGCCTCCCCAAGCTGGAAAAGCTAAGTAAGCTGAAGCATCCAAAAAGGAAAGCTGACCTTCCAATATCTTCAATTTTCGTCCAGTGAGGCCATGTCTTACAGACTTATGAAAATGTAAAATAATAAGTTGGAATTGTTTTAAGCCACTGAGTTTGTGGTAATTTGTGTCAGTGTAAAAGAAAACTTTGTGTGGGATATTGATATAATTTTCCCTTTAGTAGGATTTGCTCTATCATTCTAGAATGTTGAGAATACATTTAGTTACATTTCTATTTTTTAGTGAGTGAGTTTTCTGTAGAGGTTTCATTCACTCATAAATTTGTTCTGCATGGTAACCATGTTACTAGTACAGATATTGGCATGTCGGGATTCTGATTAAAATCCAAAGATTTGACATTTTGTACTTCTCTCCCAATGAACAAAATGAACAATGATGTGTTCATTTATATGATGTGTTCATTTTATGATGTGTTCAGTTAATCAACACTGTTTGAGACCTTACCCAACTGTATCATCATCTAGCTGCTGTTCATCTGTCATACTCACTAGATGCTCAGGACAGATTTGTCAAATAATTTTTTCTTTAATGTGAGGCAGATTTAAATACATTTTCCACCCTCTGATCTGCCACTTCAGTAATTCTATCAAACATTGTATCAAAAAAGCTAATAAGAAAAATAGAAAATTGAAAACAAAATTAAAATCCCAATCTCATTATTATGATCCTGAGAATCCACATAAAGAAGAAAAATCAACATTGCCATGAATGGATTGTGCCTTTACAGGTCCTATTTCGTGGCTAAAGGGGATTTGCCTCAGGCCACTGCTTGTGCTTTGCCTCCCTATAAAGATGTGGGACTCCTGAAAGGGACCGCCCTTTGGGGGCTTGCAGAAGCAACTTCATTTATTAGTAACCATCAACTAAACAATGAGTTACCTTGGTAATAGTGTGATGAGGGGAACCCCCGACTTTGCTGCTTCCTTGCTTTGGATATTAAGGGTCTTGTGGCTTCTTCTACGCCATTTGCACAAGAGCAGTGAGATTTGCTCTTTTAACTAGATCATATTTTCTCCTTGCAGAGAAACCTTGCATTTTCTGCGAGGCACTTGGTTGGAATGGGATCCATATCAATTTGTCTCAGCTACTGAATGGTACTTACTATGTTATATGGTGCGCTATAAAGTTCTGTTGGTAATAAATAGGTGAACTGCTTTTACAAACCTGTTTCTCATTTAATTTAATTTAATGCAGAATATTCAAATTGGCTGCATGATGCTAATTTATGTTTAAAAGGTTGTGCTTTAGGATTACCAATCCTCAGAGTATACCAGACCAAATAGGTTTATGAGCAAAGTTGTATTTATCATCGAGATGAGTAAAAGAATTTAATTTTAGTTTTATTCTAATATCTAACACCTTCATAGCTACTTTTTAAAAATCCACTAGAGAAAAACTACTCAGGTCATATTTTCCAAGATCTTGACAGAAAAAAAAGCCATTCTTTTGAAGGTTGGGGGAAAGATTATCTTGCAGTTCTGCTGATGCAGCTATAAAGTTACAGCAAGTACATCTCCTACAATTGAGAAGTGGCCAGTGGTAAGAGTTTGATGTTTGACATGTTTAATTTACCTGCATTTTCAATTTTAGGGAAAGACAAAATAGTTCATAAAAGCCCTTTCTTTTTTCTTTTTTTAAGTTGCTACCTTCATTTGGTAGCAACTGATTGCCACGTGCTGACTAGGAGAAAATACCTACAAGCAAACGAAGTCCTGGTCCTGCCATTGATTCCCCTTTAACTGTGCTTGTTCAGGATTCAAAACCATTAGCGACTTCTGGATAGTTTTTATGACAGGACTTAGCGCCTAGTATTGAGCAAGCACTGAAGAATGCACCTTCCCCTAAAAGGTTGATTTATTAGTTTATATGTAAAAGAACACTGGAGGTTATAAAGGTAACAAAGACCTTAAACATTACATTGATTTTTTTTTTTTCCGCAGAGCTTTTTTCTTCTTGTTGTATTGCAGGGTAATAAAATTTCACTAGACCCATTGGATCCATAAAATCTGAAGTGCAACCACCAACTGATAGAAATGAAATTGTTTGACTGGAGCGATAAGCAGGAACTTGGCTTTGAACTCTGAGCAGTATAAGTCGTTCCTCTGGCCCATGAGGGTGAATTACAGCCTGCTGTGCACTAAAGGACACGCATGTATTTGCAGGAGTTCCCAATTCAGTAATCACCAGGTGATGGAGTGACCTTTACATGGCCATTGAACTCTCAAAAAAGAGGCTTTTTAGAAAGGGAAAATCAACACCATGACTTATAAATAGAACTTACATTTTTCCTTCTGTGAATTAAAATTGTGTATATAAGATATTTGATTATGTAGTAAAGAGTGGAATAGAAAAAATAAGAAGTTTTGTTTGCAAATCCCAGAATACATTATCTTTAAGTAAGTGGGCTTATAAGAGAGAGCTGCAGGCTGCCTGTAGTGCAGTCTCCCATTCTGTGCCAGACTAGAATTTTCTGAGCTTCTGCTATGTACTGGACACAAATCTAAGTAAACTCTGGGGACATGAATCATTACTTCCTTTGTCTCTGTGTGGTCCAGCTCTGCCCCTTGTAGCTCTGGACATTCAATCACCAAGGGCCAAGGCATGGCTCTGTCATCATCAGCCCAATCATCCAGGCACCGTAGAGATCTGCCGTGGGACAGAGCTCCAAAATGCACCCAGTAAAATGAGATTCTGATTTTGATGGTGAAGGCTTGAGAACACTTTGCAAATCAGAGTATAGGTGGACAAGGCCTCCCCTCAGGCTGGCCCTATTGCCATTCTTGTAGGTTGTGATAGATGGGATTAGAATGGGAGGTCCCCTGGTCAGTCAGCATAATTTGTAATTAGTCCAGATAACTGACCTGGAATCACAACATGTATAATTTCTGGCAACTATAAATGATGTCTGTTACCTGGGGGTCTGTATTGGGAAGTAAATCCATAGTAAGTAGCTCATGGTCTGTTACCTGCTCTGAGGGGGCAACCTGAAGTCCCCAAATCCTTGAGTCTAAGTCAAACCCTAGACAAATAGCCTTCTGTCAA
Source organism: Perodicticus potto (assembly GCA_963574655.1). Taxonomy (NCBI): domain Eukaryota; kingdom Metazoa; phylum Chordata; class Mammalia; order Primates; family Lorisidae; genus Perodicticus; species Perodicticus potto. The sequence continues at coordinate 8,941 of CAUYRH010096565.1, forward strand.
AGGTGCTGTCTTGACTTAATCAGACTGCTGTAACAAATTACCATAAACTGAGTAGTTTATAAGCCAGTTTTTCCTATGTCTAGAGGCTTGAAATCCAAAATCAAGACAAAGACAGATTTAATATCTGAGAGATATCAGATATGCCCCTTATTGATGGTACCTTCTAGCTGTGTCCTCACCCAGTGGAAGGGCAATGCATATTTCTGGGGCCTCTTTTATAAGAGTATCTAATACTTTATTCATAATCCAGTCACCTCCCAAAGGTCCTACATCTTAATACTGTCACATTAGGGATTAGCTTTTAACACATGAATTTTGCAGGGGACACAAACATTCAGACTATAGGAGGCACATCTTTCATCTTTTAATTGTGAGGATCTAAATTCAAATTGCCTATAATATTTTCTTCTTTATTTTCCCCTGCTTGTCAATAATCCAAGTGCATTAATTGGTCACTAACCCTAGACTCATTTATTTTGTTCTAGGTGATCTCTGTTGCTTTGATAATGCTGTAGTCACCCCCGGCACAGTGGAGAATCAACTGTGCTGGAGAGGTGAGGAGGCGGGTCAAAGAGAGGCTAAATTCCAGTTTGTGGGACCCTCTTTTGGTCTGATAGATGTAATTGCAGGTCACTCCGTTATGCATGGGAGCTGCCTACAGAAGTTTGACTGCTCTTGCAATGATTTAATGTTGAACAGAATTTTATTTCCCCTAGTACCTAAAAGATTGTGCTCTAAATGAATATCTGATCATGACCAATTTACTTTTGGAAATAAAATGCCCTAAAATTCCACATTTCTCGTGTATATGTTTCTTTATATACACATAGTATGACTACTGCTCTTGCGTGAGAAAAATGGAGCATGTCCACATACAGCAGGAAAGGTTGCACATTCTCATATTAGGCCAGGAGGGTGCTGATGGAGGGCTAGGTCTAGGGCTGCAGTGAAGGTCAGCCCTCGCATGCTAGGGTCTTTAAACCCGGGAACTCGGGGGGAGGCAAATGTGATGCACTCATAATGCCAGAGCACACATGAGGGCTACTGCCAGACATCACTGTTTGCTCCCGAAGGTTTCGTTCTGAAACCACTCAGACTACATTCTGAGTACCCCTCAACCCTACATTCCAGGTAGTCACTGCCAGTCACTCACTGATGTCATATCAGTAGAAATCCAAATGCCTTTGGCCATCCTTTCCCCAGAGGGCCGCATTGATGGACTCTGGGGAGAGCTGCTTTTGCTCATAGGAAAAACACCCATGACTGTACCATCGGCCTCAGGGTACATGCCACACCTGCCATCCCAACCTCGTTTATTGCAGCAAAACAATGGGCTAAATGATTACTTTGCCTGGGAATGCCCATTTCCCTTGTGACTGAGTCAGTGCTACATGAATCTTACCTTAGCTCAGAGAAAAATGCCCTAAATTATAAAACACAGCCAAACTCCTGCCAGGTGGATTTTTACAAATTTGATTCTCAAGAAAGTAGCACTTGCCATCCTGACTGATGTCTGGCCACGTTTCTATTCCTGTATCTGTCTGGAGCTATGGCTATCTAATCCTTTGTTGTTGCTGGTGATTCTCAGAGGGCGGGGATTGCCTTTGAATGTTGTAGAATTTAACATCAAACCAGTAAAAAGTACCCTGGGTGTTTCAGTGGATGTCAGCTCCAAGACCACACACTCTGCAGATGGAACACATCCTAGCACACCTGCATGGCGTGTTGATTCATTTCAGAAATCCCACCTCTTGAATTTTCCATATCTTCTGTTCTTTTCTCACTTAAATTAAATTGATCTTATTGAGGAGGAGAGAGGAAATTAACATGTCCTGACCCTTCTCCATGTGTCAGAATCTTCACAGTTATTTTATTTAATTCATACAATGCCATCCAGCCAGGGGTGTTATTATCTCATTTTTCACATGAGACAACTAAGGCTCATAGAGTCTGAGGCACTTCCCAATGCTCTTCACATCATTGCTTCAATTTATTAATGGCAGAGCTAACATTCAAATTCAGGTGTGGAAAAAAACAAATTATTTATCTAATGAAGGATATTACTTTTCTTCTTTTAATAACTCATGAGAAAAAGAGAAAGTTCCTACAGATTTTTTCTTTGAAAAATGTCATCAAAAACTTCTTGACTGTTCTAATCATCCAAACATTCGTAGGTTCTGGTTTATGAAAGAAGATGTGACTTATTTCATGACTTCCGAAGAATAAATTTGAGAGAGTTAAGATAGTTCTCTGGAGGATGCAGATAGACTACACAAGTTACTGGGCAACCATGTGGACAATAACAAATAGCATTTCTATTCAGGCACAAGACCATCCCTCATTCTCCCCCACCTGTACCAGCCTTATCACTTCTTTCCGTTTTACTTGTCAGTTTCAGAAAAGGTGACAATGGGATGTCTGAAGCCTGCGTGATAACTTGGGAAGCTCCTTTTCCCAGTCTCTCTACTCTAAAATAAGTGACATGGTCTAACTCATCCTAACATGTGGGCAGGATGCCAATATTTGACCTCACAAAACATACAGGGGCAAGGGATACCTGACTGTAAATAAAATTCCATTAAAGTCTGACTCTCTAGAAATTGGCGGAATCAGATCCCTGGGCTTGAATGACATTTCAAAGCATTGTAATTCCGAGAATTTTTCTCTCTGTTCAAGTCACTCTTTGTGGAGTCATTTTCATTTGCCTGTCTGCTCAGGATTTTGTGGCATGTAAGTGACAAGCACTCCCTGTAACACATCGTGGGAGGGCACCTGCTAAAAGAGAGCTCAAGTTGAATGACATTGGATGTGAAATGCAACCTTTTTCTGCCAGGCGGTATGATATTTAGCATGCCTTGACATATGCTAAACTATAAAATTTTGAAACGGAAATCCCTTGGGAATGTTACAGGGAGTATGTGGGTCAGAATTTACTCATGATTAGTTAAAACACCGAAAACATTTCCCACAATTTCAAATGAATATTTTTTCTGAATTCTACCATAGGAGTTTGGTAAATTGAACATGACTTTAAAGTCTTCAGTAGTGGCTTTGCACTATTACGGCAGATTCTCTCAATAGATGCTGCTTATTGAAACTGACTTATCCGGTTTAAAAATCAAGATATTGGTATTTTAAAACATCAGAAAACAAAAGATTAGTGGTAATAAGTAATGGGATATATACATACTTTTTTTCTTCACCGCAGAATTGTATGCACTTTATCCATCATTTGCCCTTTCCAAAAAAGGTATTAGCCAGTGACCCATTCATTTTTATATCGTGAAATGAATTTCCAAATCATTTATTGAAGTTTAGAGCCACATTCAAAAGGGCATGTATAGTCTTTCCTTTTTTAGGCAGGTATTTATCTATGTTGCTAGGACTTGATGGTTCTATTCTTGTTTGCATTTTACATGCATCTGAAACTGGGATCTTTGTGTGTGCATTAACCTTAACAGCTCCTAGGGAAATCATTTATCTGTGTTCATGGAAGGAAGGAAAGAAAAAGGAAAGTAAAATAAGAGAGAATTCAAAATTATTTTCCTCCTTGCCACTCCATAGAAATCGCTCTTTACAAAATATCAATGACCTCTAAACTTGCCAAATCCAAATGCCATATCTTTATGACTTTCAACAACAGTCAAACCAGGTGATGACTATGCCTTTCTTGAAACTTCTTTTTCTTCTTTCATTTTTTTCCTCCCTCCCTTCCTTCCTTTCTTCTTTTATTCTTTCTTTTCACCATCTTAAGACACCATATCTTTCTTTTTTTCCCTTAAACCATACTAGGCATTTTTTTTTTCCTAGAATCACTTTCCTGGGGCTTCTTCTGTTCCTGAATTCTAAATTGTGCAGTGCCCTGGCTCCTTTGCCCTCTAACTGTGTTCTTTAGCAGTCCCACCTGTTTGTTCCCAAGGCTTTAAATACCTTCTGTCCACTCATCTCATCTCAGGCCTGACTTCTCTGTGTGTGTACATGGAACTGTGTACTTGAGATCCCCAGTGTACTGACTGATGGGAGCTCAGTTTTTGTAGGTGTAGAACCAAATCACTGTTTTCTCTACACAAGCCTGCTTCCTCTTCAGCCATTCCTGCCTCAGTCTCCCCCACCTCAGTCATGCACGACTGCCCACCAGCCACTCAGGCACCAGACCAGTGAGCTGTTCATGTTTCCCTCTGCCCCACACCCTGCTCCAATATGTCTGCACGTCCTGTAGTCTTGTCTTTTAGAATGTCCCAGTCTGAACATACCTATACCACCAGGGTCACCCCCGAAAATGCTCTGAGGGTTTCTGATGTGGCTCTCTGTTTTCCCCCTTGTCTCGTGATGGTAAATTCTCCAAATTGCTGGACCTTTTGCAAATGCACATAAAAACATGCTATTTTTCTGTTCAAGCCCTCCAGAATAAAATGCCTGATGTCTTACTATGATGAATCAGTCTAGATGAGCTAGTTTACAGACAGTCCATGAAACTCACGATTTAAATACAACAAAGTTACCTCAAAAGTTATACATAGACTTAACTACCATATAACCTGCCAATTCCACTCCTAAATATATGCCCCTAAAAGTTTAACACAGGTATTCAGACAAACACATGTGCGCACATGTTCATGGCTGTGTTATTCAAAACAGCCAAATGGGAAAAACAGCCCAAATATCCAACAGTAGGTGAATGGATAAATGTTGTGTTCTATCCGTACAATGTAATATTATTTACCATTGAAAAGAATGAAGAACTAATATATACTATGATGTAGATTAACTAGACACTTGATGCGATATGAATTAAGCCAGACACAGCGTTATATGTTTAATGATTCCTTTGTATGAAATAAACCGGAATAGGGAAATCTGTAGTTACGGAGTGTTGGTTGGTGGTTATTAAAGACTGAGGAAGGGATAGGATGGGGAGGATCCTTTAACAAATATGGGGTTTCCTTTGGGGGTAATGAAGGCATTTTGAAACTTGAAAGAAGTGGTGGTTTTATAACAATGTGAACGCACTGAATGCCACTGAATTGCTTACTTGAAAATGATGAATTTTGTGTTATGTGAATTTCACTTAAATTGGAAAAAACACCAGTTTATTCATATCACATGTTCATCTAGAGTCAGCTGAAATTTCTCTTCTATGTCTTGGTCATTTTCAGTCTCAGAACTCAGGCTGACAGAGGGGCGACTGTTTAGAACTTTCCTGGTAAAAGACAAGATTCATGAGGTTAGGGAATTTGTAGCTATAAATAAAAATAATGTGAAATAAAGACACATGCAAAGAAAAAAGTGTCTTAAGGGCCTCAAAGTCCTTTCATCTTGTGATTTGATAATGTGTACATTAGTCACGTGTCTTTGGTTTTTGTTTTGTTTTGTTTTAAGGAATTGAAGTTCTGGTTGTTTGTATGACATGGTCTTTCTTCTTTGTGGACTTTAAACTCCTTTCTTGCCCTCATCTTATTCCTGATTTCGTTAGTGATCTTCCAGCTTCTTTCTCTCACTCTGTGGGGCCACTGTGTCTTACATTTGTCTCGGATTTTGGAATAATGGGCTGTTCTAACGCAGTGAGTTGGAGTCCTTAGGAGATTATGGAGCTCTCAGCTTTATTTGACAGAGCTGGATAGTGGCTTACCACATATCCCTCAGACTGGGCTCGGAGTGTACGAAAAGAGATTAGTTCTGCATGTTCTGGATTTATTCTACCTCAATCTCTTATTTCTCCAAACTCCCAGATCATGGATGCTTTTCACTTGTAGAGCTGCTTCCCTGGGCACAGAGATCTGGGCAACCTTGCTTCCTATCAGCATTCCCAAGGCAACTGGGCCTACACCTGTCACTAGACCTTATCACTGCCTGGATCTTCTAAGGAGCCCCAAGTCTCACTCCTTTACTCCATCTAACTCCCTTGAATTCACATCTTTGCAATACTGATATACAGCCTGAGGGGTATTGGATATCGCTTCCCTGCTTGGGATTTATCTGCAATGCATTAGGTCTTTTTCCTTGAAAACGTTAGGAGTCTATATGCTGTCTCCTTTCTTAGCCCTTTTCAATTGCCTCTTCTCCCAAAGACCTGCTTTCCCTTCCCTGGGAGCCCCCACACAGAATCCTTCCTGTGGAACAAGTTTGGCAACTGTTCACTGCGTTACTAAGGACCATATGTCTTAATGACCCTGATCTATTCCTTCTTTCCTCCTAAGCAAAATAATTTTCTTTTTCTTTCCGAAGTACATCCCTTACTAAACAGCAGGAGGAAACTTTGCTTTAAAAAGAATCTTTTCTTTCTGAAAAAAATACTCTCTTGATCTATGTGTCAGCATTTTATGTAATAATAATAGCTAACATTTTGGGGTGCTTTTAGTGTGTTAGAGGATTGAACATAATCAAATTTATACTCTTAAGAGCCCTCTGAGAGAGACAGGTGCTATGATTGCCCTTGTTTAATTGATGATGAAGTAGACACGGGGAGGTCAAGTAGTTTTTCTGTGGTCACAGTGTCTGTTAAGTGACAGCTCTCCCTGTGCAGTGCAGACTGTTGACTTCAAGGACCAACTCTAATGATTCCATTATGCTAGCTTTCCTTACACAGAACTAACAAATATTAAAGCTAGTTTAAGCCACTCAATTAACAGCAACAACAAAAATCCCCGAAATTCTCATGTGGACATATTTATTAAGCGACTGGCCTGAGGTTGGAACTCAATATTTTTGGGACAATAAACTAACAATAAATTATCCCTCAGGCCTATTTCGTGAGTCCCATGCTCTAAAGATGGCTCATTTGAAATTCAAGGACAGCAAATTATATGCATTTGTTCCTGATTAAGTTAGTTCATATGCACTTTGTGTAAGAACATGGCTAAAGAGAGGAATGTCCTTCCAACCACTGGATTTCAATAAAATCGTCAAAAGAAAGGGATGAAAAATAAGGAAATTACAGGTTTCTTTCATCACACCTTTTAAGATCCTTATTCCAGACATAGAAATGCTTCCAAATTAATTGAGACCAAAAATAAATTACCTGCATATGGAAACTTAAGAAGACCACATCAAAGCGGACAAATATACTTTGGTTGACTCTAGCTTACAGCCTCAACACAGGTGATCAAGAACTCACTGAGCTCTCAGGAATCCGCCTCTGTTAATACTTTCTCTTGCCTTCTCTGCCTTCCTTTGGTTGCTTTCTTTTCATCCTTGACTCTTATTTTTCTTTTATACTACCTCTTTATTAGCAAAGAAAATAAAACAAAATTTTTTACACCTAAAGAAGAGTTTTTTCCATATGAATAAAAGATAGGACATATAGAAAGATTCAGGATATGAAGAACATGCCACCTAAGTCCAGTGACAAAATTCCAATATTAACAAAGACTCATTTTTCAGTGGCCCATAAATCATAGAACAATTAAAGAACTACATATAAAAAATTAAAAATTAAACCTGCCTATGTATTAGAAATACAATTTACCTGCAGATCCAGTGTACTTCAAAATAGAGAAAAATTTTATGAGCTGGCTTTAAAAACAAATAAAAAACCCCCAAACACTGCCTTTTAAACACACATATTATTGCTTAAAGAGTACCTACAGAATGCTCACCTGAGTGTTTATTCATAAAAGTGAAAACCCATCGTCTAGAAACCTTTAAGAATGAACCAATGGTAAATACAATATACCTATATTAAGAACTCATGTAATATTTCATTCATGTGAATTTTCTCAAGCATTATACAACCATTAATTTGCATCACAAAAAGTGACTAATTCTGGAGAAGCACTTTATGAATGTTGGAAACCTTTCCATTTCTCTCATATTTATCCAAAGACACACAGCTGCTCCCGCTGGGAATCGATCTTATAAGAATGCACACTGGACTAAAGCCCTCGTAGATTGGAAAATACAGCTGAGTTCTCAATTTTAAAAATTGCATTAAAAGTCTGGTGAAAACACCTACTGGTAAGAAATCCTCTAAATGTAAATAATATGGAAGCCCAGTGATTATTGAGACTTAAAGCCTTCATCTCTGTATATAATCAATTAAAATGGAACAGCTTCTCAGGTTTTACAATTCAGAGCAAGGTATTGTTTGGCTTTGTGGTTTCTAAGCTATGTGCCAGGCCAAACATGTGGTTTTATTGACAAATGAGTGCATTTATCTGGCAGGAGCAAGACTTCGCTTCAGAATAGGGGGAATCAGTGGGAGTAAGTGGTATGATTTGAAAGGAACCAAGGCACAGTCCACCACCTGTGAAAGTGACTGAAATTTGAGTATTACTTCATTTCAGATTATGAAGTGTTTGGGTTTGTATGGTAAATAGGTGCATATTTCTAGGGGGAACAGGAGTTTGTGCTCTCATGAACTAATTCCTTTCTAGGGGCATGGCAAATGAATAGCCTTTAAAACCAGCACAATGTTAGGGTGCTCTTGGGAGCAGGAAACACTTATAAGAGGGACTGTACCTGACAAATGCAAACATTGTATCCTAATTCTTTGTACCCTCAAATTAACCTGAAACAATAAAAAACAACCCAGCATTATAGAGAAAGAGAATTCAGATTGGAGAGGGGGCTGTAAGTAATGGTAGGAGAGCAGCGATACCAGTCAGAGGAAGGGCTCCTTCCAAAATCCACCTGCTATACCACCATACCCAAGTCTTGTTAGATCGTGGGTGGGTTCATTATTGGTTCTATGCCACTAGTAGGTGGCTGCTTGAGAACGCTGTCTTTTCAAAAATGCCTTGGGAAAGAAATTCTACCTATGCTGTTTATATGCAAGAGCCTGTCTTTTCTGTGGAACATAATTCCAAATATTTCTGGTCTTCTTGGATACCATACCTGCTACCAACATCACCTAATCCATCAGCCCTCAGCCTCTTAGTCTCCTCTGCTATATCCTGAATAGACAAGGGTGGCCACTGCTACCACCTACTGGGCTGCATGTTTCAAACCCCATGTAGAGAAAAGGAAAACCATTTCCAAGCTGATTCCCAGGCTCACAGCATCTGTGTGAACTGTATTAGCACCTTTCATTTGCAACTGGGAGGGTTCCCTAGAAATTCTATTCTATCAGGTATTAGATACAATAATAATAGGTGGCAGGCCATATTGGAGAATTGAGAGTGCCAGTAAATTACCGTGAGGAAAGCAATTTGACATCCTTTCATCCTTTGATGAAAGCTAAATGTGAAATCTAGGTGTAAACGTCTAAAAAAATTGAACGTTGCACGCGGATGGGAAGACCTGGGAGTGAGGCAGAAATCGCTAATCAGAGTGTGGAAAGACTCAGTGTGGCATAGTGATTTGACAACATTATTTCTTTCCCAGATTAACGCATCCGTGGAGCTTTTGGCCTTATTCCTGGTTCCTATCAATTTAGCAAGGACATTTACACAAATGGCTTTTGTAGCCTAGCTGATATTGGGCCCAGAAACACTCACCTAAGAGCTCAGACTCTTCTGTTGGGACGGATGTATCACTTTGGGGTACATAGGGTTCCTTAACCTGTTTGTATCTTTTTCTTTAAGGCTGTCTAATAAAAACTATGAATTTTAGTCCTCTGTACCTTTATACAGTGATTTTGCAAATTCAAAAACAAAAGTGTGGACATAGTCAGATATCTCCTCCTTAACTTTCAACTCAAAAATATACTTTCTTTGAACTAATTTCTTCTCCCATTCTGAAGACACACATGCAAAGCAGTGTCATTGATACTATCACAGTATTTCCCTATATTATTTGTTAATAGTTGTACATACATATCCTGGATTAATGGTGTTTTTTTTCTCTAGGGTGAGTCTGTATTATGTAAACAGTGCCTCTAAAAATAATTATCAATAACAGCTAGTATTTGTTGCCTGCCAATGCTGCTAAGGCAGGCACCGTGTTATGCACTTTACGTGGGTGACCTCACTTACTCCATTTTGGTAAACTTGGTATTTGTTATCCCCCTTTTCAGAAGTAGGAAATGGTGCTTTAGTGAAACTCAGTTTGTTTGCCTGAATATCCGCAGGGCACTGTTTTCTTAATAAATCTGGGATACCCCTGGTCCCTTGGGGCTGTAGAACACACACTCCCTTAAAACTACGTGGCCAAATACAGCACCATTTTATTTATTTGTTCCTGAGTCTGCAGTGGGGATAAGGCGTGGCTAGAACAGCTCATCTGCATGAACTCTACTGAGCTGGAAGCCTCATCTGAGAGGACCTTGCGGTGGGTTCTGCTTGCCAGCTCAGTTCTAAGCTGGGGCTGTAAGTAGGAGCCCTCAGGGCGTATACACAGCCTGTCCTCATGGCCAGGCTGGGCTTTTAGCAGCACAAAAAGAGAAAATGCCAAGACTTTTTAAAGGTGTAGGCCCCAAAGTGGCAGTGCATCACTCCCAAAGCATTCTTGGTTAAAGGAGGTCACAGGGCAGACCAGACTCTGGGAGGGGGATCCATGTGAGGGCACGAATACTAGCATGGCTCAGTGGGTTTTTTTTTGTTTTTTTTTTTTGGGACAGAGCCTCAAGCTGTCACTCCAGATAGAGTGCTGTGGCATCACAGCTCACAGCAACCTCCAACTCCTGGGCTCAAGCGAGTCTCCTTCCTCCGCCTCCCAAGTAGCTGGGACTACAGGCGCCCGCCACAACGCCCGGCCATTTTTTTGGTTGCAGCCGTCATTGTTGTTTGGCGGGCCCGGGCTGGATTCGAACCCGCCAGCTCAGGTGTACATGGCTGGTGCCTTAGCCCGTTGAGCCACAGGCGCCCGCCAGCATGGCTCAGTGTTAACAGTCTACCACACAGAGGGAGCAGAATGTTTTTCATCGTTTGGTTGTTGTCATCAGAGAATCCATGAAGTATACATTGGCTTAGCATCTATC